>JAJMKQ010000281.1:0-62542 GCA_030569395.1 Petasospora rhodanensis
GGGGGTGGTGGCGATGGGGAGAAGAAACGGTGCTGGATGAAGTTTTTCCTGGATCAGTCGAATTGACGATAAGCTCCGCTGTGATTTGATTGTCGGGGATATCGACCAATCGGGAAGCGAGAAAGGGTTTGGTGCGGATTGATTCGGTGCTGCGGAGGCAGACAGTTACCACCGGACCCCTTCAACTGTGGCCAGAGAATACCACACACAACAGATACGCCACGTTGCAAAGCCAAGATCGCCAACCCTCCGCGGGCCAGGGCGCCAGCGCCCCAGAACAGACAGCGCAAACTTTCGGCGATCTTTCCGAATGCGGAAGGCTGTGGGCTGCGGAGAGATACGCTATCGACACGGGTTGAGGTTTCACACCCACAACGCCCTTATTTAACCCCTGTGGGTTGCCCTGATGACCCACGGGGGAGGGTAAGCAGGCAGTAGAGACAAACCATCGTAATGTCCAAGCCAAACGTCCTTATCATCGGCACCGGCGGTGTCGGCACCATTGTCGCCTACGGGATTCATTACGTCGGCAAGGCCAACCTCTCCACAGTTGTTCGCCGCGACTACGAGAAGGTTTCAACCGAGGGCTACGAGATCCACTCCTGTGACTACGGTGAGATCAAAGGATGGAAGCCAGATGCTGTGTACCCAACTGTGGAGGAAGCCGGTAAGGACAAAGTGTACGACTTTGTCGTTGTTGCCACGAAGAACCTGCCAGACATCACCAAAGTTGAGGAGCTGATCGAGCCAGTGGTGACGGAGAAGCAGACCACTGTGATCCTGATGCAGAACGGGTTTGATCTCGGCCGCCCAGTGATTGCAAAGTATCCACAAAACGTGTGCATCTCCGGAGTCTCCCACATCGGGTCCCACAACATCAACGGAGTCGTGCATCAGACCCAGAACGACAAGTCCCTCGTTTCCTATTTCGAGAACCCAAACTTGAGCAAGGAGTATCAGGAGGAGAAGACCAAGGAGTTTATCTCGCTGTACTCGAACGACAAGAATAACTGCACCTACTTCCCTGATGCGAAGTGGTACCGTTATCGCAAGCTCGTGTACAACGCCACGCTGAACACCGTTGCTGCACTGACCAGAGTAGACACGGGGAGATTGGACCTGTCTGGTGGGCTCGAAGCAGTGTCCATCCCTGCTATGAAGGAGGTGATCAAGATCGCAAAGGCGGACGGTGTTGAGCTGCCCGAGGATGTGATTAACCTCGTTGTCCACTCTGACGACGGCGATTGGTTTAAGCCCTCGATGCTCGTGGATGTCGAGAAGGGGAATCCAATTGAACTCGAGGTTATCCTTGGGAACTTGCTGACCGTGGCTAAGGAGCTTGGTGTGGAGACCCCGATCTTATCATTGATCTACCAGTTGTTGAAGGTTGTCCAATTCAAGTTGAAGGAGGGTAAGGGATTCTTCACGTTGCCAGAAAAGAGACCAATTAGCGATAAGTTCTATAGTTGAATAGATATGGGTCGGGACCCAAGTCTAGACGAGAGAACTCAATTCATCAAAATCATTCATTTACACTCGACAGCCGCCTCCTGTTCCTTCTTCTCAGCCTTATGGGCCTTAATGACAGTCTTGAGGAGAACAAGCCACTTGGTCAACTCCTCTTCAGAATCAGCACAGAACCTGACCCTCTTCGTTGGAGTGATAATGAGCATACAATACACCCTCGATCTGCTTAGCGGATCCAGCTCGACACAGTCAATCACCTCGTCCAGATCGATGCTCTTGTACAGCCTGTCATTCTCGTAGTCCTTTGAGTTCTTGTAGAAGTACATGTAGTGGTTCGTCAGCTTGATGTAGTACTTCTTCCACTGGTTGTACCTCTTCTTTAGACGATAGAGGTACCCTGTGCCAATAACGTGTTCTGCCACAGCGGACGAGAAGGAGTTCACGTACACCGTCTTCTGCTCTTGTACCGGTTCCTGGGCTTCTCTCGGCTCCTCTTCAACGTCCTCTGGAATGGCTGTTGGAATTGACCGGTCTTTGAAATGTGAGAGAGACACAGTTGACTGGTTCCCCAGTGATCCCGGGTTAAACCCTGTGTTTGAACCGGAGTCGCTCACTCCACCTGATGTGAAGTTGTCGTCTGTGCCGGAGAAATGCATGTTCTGGAACTCTTGCTGGAGGCCCGCGTCATCCATGATTTGCTGAGGAGGGACGAACGCCTCGGTTTCTTCGGCGTCATCGTCGTCGTCGTCATCGTCGTCATCATCCTCATCTGCGGCGACATCCTTCGAAGGATCCCTCACAACGGACACACTGTCCTCGTTGTCTCGTACAACTTTCTCCAAAGCCCGGACCCACTGGTCATAGCTCTGCTGGTCCATAGCCCTGAGATGGAACACCCTGTAACTGGTCACCACGATGAAGTGCCACTTGTTATGCGTGTCTGGGATCTCACTGGACGAAAGAATGTCCTCGACACGTATCACCCGCGAGGCCTTGTACTCCTTCGAGTCCTTGTAGTAGGCGAGCTGGTTGCGTCTGAGCACACACCACCGTTTCTGCCACGAATGCGACTTTGCGCGCTTGTACAGCCACGAGGCAAGCACGACGGAGTGCTGCTCCGCCTCAGTGGTGGCTGTCTGGTCTGTCATTGGCTGTGCGTGTCGCTGCTGCTGTCCATAGCAGAAGCTCAAAGGGGAATCCCCAGCTCAGCTTTCGAAAGCGCCAAATTAGGCAGCCGCGCCAGGGCACCGTAACCAAGGGCTTCGCGAAAATATCCCCTTTGGTAAACACCCGCACACCACCACGATTTTATCGCCACCAAAATCCAAGAGGGCTGGGCGGGCAGACAGACCCCCCGACACGTCTCCGCTTGGGTAATCGCATCAACAAGCACTACGCGACAATGGTGCTCGAGGCCACGATGGTTGTCATTGACAACTCCGAGTTCACCAGAAACGGCGACTACGCGGTGTCGCGCTACGAGGCGCAATTGGACGCGCTGGATCTCATCTTCCAGAGCAAAGTGAACGCCAACCCTGAGAACACGGTCGGGCTGATGGCCTACGGCGGCGATGGCCCACAGGTGCTGTCCACGCTCACCACAGACTACGGTAAGATCCTGAGCGGTGTGCACGAGACCAAGATTGGCGGCCAGCTCCACTTTGCCACGGGCATCCAGGTTGCCGCGCTGGCGCTCAAGCACCGCCAGAACAAGGTGCAACACCAGCGGATCGTGGCCTTTGTTGCCAGTCCGATCCAGGAGTCCGAGAAGGAGCTCGAGAAGCTGGCCAAGAAGATGAAGAAGAACAACATCGCCATCGACCTCATCAACTATGGCGAGGAGTCAGTCAACACAGCCAAGCTCGAGAAGTTCACAGCCACGGTAAACTCGCACGACAACTCGCACCTGGTGACGGTGCCTCCAGGAGACAGAATGCTCTACGAGGCCATCAGCGCCTCTCCAATCGTGCTCGGCGAGGACGGCGCCGCTATGATGGGCGGCGAAGGTGGCGGTGGCGACTTTGACTTTGGCGCTGATCCAAACATGGACCCGGATTTGGCCTTGGCCTTGCGTTTGTCGCTGGAAGAGGAACAGGCAAGACAGGCCAGAGAGGCCCAGCAGCAGCAACAGCAACAGCAGCAGCAGCAGCAGCAGTAGTGAAGGGGGAGTATCTATTGATCTAATGAAATGTTTAAATGCTAAAGTCATCAAATGCTTGTAGGAACTAGGGTCAGACGCTGAACAACAAACTCTCGATCTTCTGCACAGAGAATGGATCCAGCCCGTGCTCCAAGTACATATCAAACAGGTTCATATCGGTCGTGGTGGTTGCGAGCTTGATGTTACCAGTGAGGATTACCAAGTGGGCTCTCAACTCATGAGGTAGGAAGACCTGGGTATCTGGCGGCACTCTTAGACTCTGGTCCATTCTCAGAAAGTCCATCAGATTGGCTCTCACTGCGGATGACGGCGAGGACCCCACCATCGATGTGACTGAGTCTGAACCAAATCTGTAAAGGCGTCTCGCAAAGGAGTACATATCGCCAATCTTACCGACATTGGTCAGGATGATCTCTGTGTTCGTCAACAACACTGCAGCGATGTCATCAACGTCGTAGCCTCTAGACTGGAGGTACCATACTCTGAGGAGAAGCGAGTAGTGTATCTGGAAACAACGATGGAGGACCTGTGTGATCTTCGGGATGAGATTGAATGTGAGCCCGAAATGCAAATGGAGGTTGTATGCGTGATTGTTGTCCGGGTCAAGGAAGTATGCCAATGGAGCGAGGTTGTTGAGGCACTGCACCACTTTGGCTGTGAGCTTATGTGCGTTGAGTGTGTCGCCTTTCTCGAAGAAATGGATCAAGAGGTGCGTGCAGAGCATGGAACACAGGGATGAGAGATCAATGAAATTGTTGAACTTGTGTAGCTTTATGACACGTTCCTCGACAGTCGTGGATGGCATCGCCATGATAACCTCAAGATTGCACTCCCGAGTAAACTTGAGCATCGCGTCGATTTGGATCTCATAGTTGCGTGCCGTTGGTGGGTCCCTGGCGTTGTTCAGACGCTGTGAGATTGGGGACACGAGATCGTGCACCGATGTGCGCTCCTTCACCGTTTGCGAGAACTGTGTGGTCGGAAGCTGTGTGGTGTACGACTCCGTGGTGATGGAGAGCGGTGTGCCGTCGTAGAGGAATCTCATAAGGTCGAGTTCAAGCACTTGGAACCAGATCTTGCGCTCAATCTCATCGCCGCCTTTGTCAACGTTGAGCTGACCGATATAGCACAGTCTCACGAGCCTGTTCAGGTCGGACATGACCCAGTCATGGATGGCACTGAGATCGTCTGGGGTGAATGTTTGGTAGACGATGACGAGGAGCAAGAGCTGGATATAAGGAATGCTCATGTCTTGCATCGTCTGGATCGTGTGGTCCAGACACAGCTTGGCGAGGTAGAACACGTCCGGGTCCACGGGTTTCAAGCTCCGGAACTCCTGTTGGTTGTACCCGCAGTTGTAGAACGACAGGTACGTGATCCTCATGATGATGAGCACCTTGCCCACAAAGAGGTAGTCGGCCTCGTCGTACACGTCCTTGACGAGCGAGAAGGACGCCAGTCTGCGATAGAAGTCGTCCTTGTCCAGGAAGAACCACACGCCGTACAGCTCGGACTCAAAGAACTTGTTCACCAGAAACCATACGTTCTCCATGTCTGCGATGTGTATCTTGATCATGTCGCTGAGCTGTTTGTTCTCCTTCTTGAGCTGCAGCTTGAGCAGATCAAGACGGCCCACAGTGTAGATCAGCGTCTCGAACTCCTCCTTGATCTCGCGCGGCGGCGACTTCATAGACTTGGTCTTGTAAGTCTCCAGCAGCTTGTTGAGGAACGGATCCCGTCTGATGGGGGAGAAGAGCGAGAGTGCATGGCCCAGCAAGATGGGCTCATCGTGCGAGGTGGACACCTTCTTGAGCACTTCGGCCCGCTTGTTCTTCAAACGCGCCACCTCCTTCTCCAGAACCTCGATCTTGTCAGTCAGCTGGTGCGGCACGTCCTCGTCAGCACTCTTGTCCACCAGCTTGATCCCCGTGAGGTACTCGCACTTCTGGCCCGTCTGCGAACAGGTGCCACAGCTCGGACGGCCACGGTCACAGCGCAGCTTGCGCGTGCGACAGGCAAAACACGACTGGATCGCACGGTTGCGGCGTCTCTTGGGCCTCTCCGGGTCCAGCGGCGGCGGGAGCGGTGTGTTCATTGCGGTGGTGCTGGCGGTGCTGGTGGTGATGGTGAGCGTTTGGTACCCGCGGGCCATTCGGCCGAGAGCCGCGACGGAGATGGCTGATGATCTTGATCTTTGTTCTAGTGGTGTCCGGGTGTACGTGGGGCGACGTCGTATCTCCGCTTCAGGCCGCTTTCTCAGCTCTCCTTCTCTCACAAAGGCCGTCAGATGGCCGAGCACTTGGGCTATGTAGTGTTATACAGCGCCGTATACGAATGATATCCGCACCCCTGGCACCAGCTGTAACAGAATATCCCATTGTTAACGCATAACAGGGTCCGGCTTACGCCCGCAGACGGCGTAAGTGAATGATGCACTTACCACTTTCACCCCACCTTCTTTGCTGAAAAATTTCTTCTACTTAAGAGCCCACCGCCTCCATCTCATCTCCTGAACAATGAAGTCACTTATCTTCCGATCTACAACATACAATGCCTCTCCCGATCCCACACGTCAAGGAAGAAGCGCAGGACTACGACGTGGCCCTCGAGTGCCTCCAGTCCGATGGTACCTTTGACGACTCGATCGAGTACTCCACTATCATCCGCAAGATCGACCTCCACATCATGCCCATCATGTGTCTGATCTACTTCTTCCAGAACTTTGACAAGGGTCTGCTCAACTATTCCGCGGTTATGGGGATCAAGGACAACTTGAAAGGCAACGAGTTCGCCAACCTGGGCACAGTCTTCAACGCTGCTTTTATCGTCGGTGAGCCAATCTCTGCGTACCTCCTCCAAAGATACCCACTGGCGAAGACCTTTGGTGCCTGCGTCGTGGGTTGGGCCATCACTGTGAGCTGTCACTCAGCTTGTCACACTTATGCTGAACTCATGGTTGTCCGTGTGCTGCTCGGCTTGTTCGAAGCAGCCACCGTGATCAGTTTGATGTCCATCAGCGGGATGTTCTACACCAAGGCCGAGCAGAGTAAGAGAATCGGTATTTGGGCCAGTATGGCGGGTCTGTCCTCCATCATTGGCGGTATCCTGTCGTTTGGCTTCCAGCATATCCACACAAAGGAATTCCAATCATGGCAGATCCTGTTCTTGGTGTTTGGTATCATCACCTTGGGTCTTGCCATTGTGATCTTGGTGTTCTTGCCCGACAACTTGGCCACGGCTAAGTTTTTGACACACCAGGAGAAGAGCATGGTTGTTGAACACATCAGATCCAACCAGACTGGCGTGGAAAACAAGAAATTCAAGAAGTATCAGATCAAGGAGTTGCTCATTCAGGACAAGCTCACATGGCTCATGGTGCTCCTCACCATCTGTTCGCAGATCGTCACAGGTGCTGTCGGTACGTTCAGTTCTACAGTTGTTGCCTCCTTCGGTTTCTCCAATGAGGAGAGTGCACTCTTGCTGATCCCAATCGGTGTAATTGTCATGATCTGCTGCATTGTCCCACCGTGGCTGATCTCGAGATACGGCCACTACACAATCATCCACATCTCGATGTATGTCCCATCGGTGGCTGGAGGCGGTATGATGCTCTCCAAGCAAAAGTTTGTCCAGCTCTTTGGTCTCTACTTGCTCTACCCGGGTTCATGTGCCATCACGCTACTATACATTTGGAACGGTCTCAACACCGCCGGGTACACCAAGAGAGTCTTCCGTAACTCGTTGACGATGATCTCGTTCGGTATCGCCAGTATCATCGGCCCACAGCTCTTCCAGGCTAACACCGCACCACACTACGTCCCAGCAAAGATCACAATTTTGGCCACACAGGCCGCTGCTGTGGTGTTGAGTGCGCTGGTTGGATACATCTGCTATAGGGAGAACTTGAAGAGGATCGATGGTGAGAAGTACGAGTTCAACGACGCTACAGATATCGAAAATAGGGCTTTCAAGTACTCCTGGTGATCTAGAGACTGATCAGTATCCAAAATATGATATGTAATAATTCAGTGATATGCTTTTTTCTTTGCTAGTCGAGTCTGAAAGCAATAAAGCGGCTTCGATACAATTATAATCACGTGACATTTGGCTAAGCTCACCCAATCTGCGCACGCCAAAAAGTCGTCGTGAACACATCCGTGATAGTTTAGTGGCTAGAATCTCCGCTTGTCGCGCGGGGGACCAGGGTTCGATTCCCTGTCGCGGAGCTTTACTTTTTTACAATTTTTTTTTACCTCTCAGTTTGAAGAGCTGTAATTTAGCTTTCGTTTAAATGGTTGAAATCTCTATTTTGCGCTTAGATGAGAAGCGTGAGAGGCCTGCAAAGTGTTGGTGTTTTAGAAGAGACGCGCTCTCCGCATTTTTGTACGCGCACGCGAGCGCGCCCCCCGCGTTAAGCCGGAGTCTTTGACAGGGAGAAGATGTCACAATAACAGGCCACGCAGAGAGCACAGGCCACTGGTGAGCTCAATGAAGACTCTAATAAACTAGTATGGGTACTGTAGATGGCATACTGAGTTTTATGGCCTAACCGCCGGGGAGAATACACTAACACTAGAAAAAGGAGTAATTTACGTGGTAGCTCGTAGGCATCGTTATCTTCAACAGCGCAGACAGGGTTCTCACAGCCTTTGAACAAGGGCAGAAGAGAGATCTGGGGCCTCGAATGACAAGGAGGTGATCACAGCCACTCAGGGTAGTATCTGCTAAACGAAACGAGTGAAACGAAGCTCTTCTTGCCAACTTCTCCCACGTTGCGAGGTGAGATAAAAAACACGCAAACACGGAGGCGATCCCCTCCCGTTTGCCACTTTGCACTGGATTAGCCGCCCACACAATCCCAACAATGCCGTTCCATAGGACCGCCACATCGACTCAGAAGAGACGTTGGGCCAAGCAGGAGGCAGAGAGCCCAGTGGAGCCAGTATCAGCTCACTCGTCGTCGACAGAGTCCACGCAGCCACCACCACCAGAATTCAAACAGAACCAAACGTACCCATGGGAACATACCAAGGAACCGATAACCAACAGCGCATTCATGTTGTCCAAGATCAGCAACACCACGTTCAAGTTGGACGACAGCGTTGCCTTCCCGAACGCCCTCTACATTCAACAAGTCAAGCCTTTCGATAACAGCCTTGACAACGCCGAGGAGAGTGATGAGGACATCACCTTGGGCTACGTGCCATGTTTCAACCCAGAAGTTGCAAGTCCTTTGTCCGCAATCTCTGGAAGTATCGACACTGGTGCTGCAACGTATGGTTCCGTTGCTTCCACGGCTCCACTTCTCTCGCCAAATCTCGTTGACTTATCATCAGCCGAGACGGAGGTCAAAACCAGTGGCGTTTCCGCAGATGGCATTGCTGATCCTCTTCCAAGAACCGGCACTAAAGAAGGAGTGGGTATTGCTGAGAAAGGACCACAGGCAGCAGGCCGATCCAAGACTTGATGTCGTTCAGGCAGGGCCAAATGATGACCAGGTGTATGACCAGGAGGAGCAGGTCGTCGACAACAATTTGCAACAGGTTGTACGCCACGAGTGAGTGAGAGGAGAAACCGGTGAGTGTTTTGTTGAGACTGGACAGTATTTTTGCTGTTCAAAACATTTTTGTCTTTGATTCTAGCTTGCTTTGGTGATACTTATCCGTTGTTGTGAAGGAGATTGTGGTGTTGCATACGTTTGCCTTCTATTGATGCTCGCTTGTTTTGATGGTACTCGTGGTTTATTGTTGTGAAGATAGCATAGGAGATTCTACTTTGGCTAACATGGTGATGTATGACGTGCCCTGATGTATGTAGATGGGAATTATCATTATCTTAGGTTACACAGAAAGGCTAGAGAGCGTATTTAGACTTTTCGGAAAGGGTCGATACTCTCACTAACACGCAGAGTCACTTAACAGAGCTTCTTTAAAAAAAGCGGGTTTTGGATCAAGCCCATCATGTAGAAGCTCAGACATCCACCGCAGGGAACATCTCCACCTTGTCCCCTTCATCACCCGACAGCATCATATGTGACAGCGAATCGACGAGGAAGTCCACCGTTGGTCTTCTGCTGATCTCAAAAGTCCCAGTCAGCCCAGAGAAGCTGTACATGCGTGGCCCCCTAACTCCAGGATCACAGACGTACTTGATGGAGTTGTACGCTGTACTGTCAGTACGGGAGATAGAGAGACTGTGTATGGAGTCGCTGTGTGCGAAGCATCTGATCTCTAGTGGCGTTGATACGTCAAGGGAAGGATTCAAGATGTCTGAGAGGACCACTGATCTTAGTTCCGGGAATTCGAGCCGTTCATCACCCAAGAAGGGTGCCGGGACACCACAGAGGTTGAGACTTCTCAGAGTGGCCGCAGACTTTTCAATTGCGCTAGCGCTTATCTGATGACTCTCCACACCACCGCCAAGCTTCTTCTGGATGCTGAGATCGGTGATCGTGCACCCCAGACCCGACAGTAAGGCTTTATAGCGTAATTGCGGGGCCCTGCTGAAGAGGCACACTTGCAGCCTAGTGCCCGTGCGACTGATGACCTGTGGCACACGGGACCCTCTCACATCCGTCTGCCATCTGAAGAACTTCAAGTAGGCGCTTCGGATTGACATGATGGGACGGAGCTGCGAGCCACTTCTTTCGACAACGCTCAGGCTCTCACATCGGTTGAAGAGGAGTGCCCACAGGATATGATTGGTGTGGGGACCGCTGATGTGAATGGAGTGTGCACGTGCGGTGAAGGACAGACGTGGTAAGGCCACCACAGTGGAAGGGTCCTTGAAGTCCTCCTGGCGATACCTCGGAGGCAGCACATTCCACGACTCAGTATCAAGATCCACGATACTGAAGTGTGTACAGGATGTGTCCTCATGGTCTTCGAGGAAGGTATTCACGTTATCAATGAGTGGGAGCACAGAGCGGTACTTGATGTTCAGCTCGCGGAGCCCGTGGGCTTTGATATCAACAAAGCACTGATCCACGCCAACAGGACACCGTGGGAACTCAATCGAGAGCTTCTTAACGGATCTGAAGTCAATACCGTCATACCTGTGCCTGCTTGTGATCTTCAAACTGTGCAGTCCGTCCATGACCCTGAACGTGCTCCCGACGAGCTCTTCACTGAACATGACGCTCATATCCATCTCGAAGAGTCTACTCTCCATAGACTCTTTAAAATTGACACCTTTGCGAATCAGCTCCATCTTTGCAGTGGTGTACTTGGGAGGATACATGGTTTTCGCACCAGGGGAGGCGTGGATAAAGATGGCAGCGTTGGATCTTTTCAGCCTCTCAAAGATGGACAACGTGAAGAAACTGAGAGCCTCGCAGTGTTCACGCTTGAGTTCGTGCTTACCAGGAATTCTGCTGTTATTTAGATCTCGTTCTGTGAGCTCGCAGAGGATAAGGATAGGCTGGTGGCCACGGAGTTGAGGGAGTTCTCGGAGGACACGCGGAACGGTATTGATCACCTGGACACCGGCTATGTTGAATATGGGATCGTCCTCTTGTCTTGCGTCTCGCACAATTAGAGTGTGTCTCTTAAGACAGGGGAAAGCAGTGAGAAAAGGCTCAATGGAGTTAAAGTCAAGGTGATTCAACACCTCTTTGAGGATCTCTAGTGGGAGGTTGAGAAGCATCTTTGATGGTTGAGTGAAATGTGTACAGACTCTTGGGCCAGCTTCTGCAGAATTACACTCTCTGGTTGTAAGCAGTAGAAAGCTGGAATTTCTTTGTCTCTGCCTCGTTAGTATACTTAGGCAGAAAATTTGGTAAATCGGATCTGAGATGTTAAATTGTCCGCGGCTCTTGGGCACAGCACAGCACCCATAGAAGCCATAAAAAAAAAAAAAAAAAACAGAGGCTGCGCCTGAGTTTCAATGCCCTGAGTTCTAACCCATTCATTAGAAGTTAGCTGCTCAAAATGTCTTGTATTGTAACGTGTGGTGTGGAGGAGGGTCACTAAGTATTTTATCTCCAGTGTCCTCTTAACGAATGGACAAAAACAGGCGTTAGCATCTCAGATCGGGCTCACAGAAACGAACACAGTTTTCTGTTCTGTTCAGAAAATTACATCGATTGGAGAAAAACTAGATCAAATCATTTAATCCAACCCAAAACGTAACATCTCGCTCAGCTTTCACTCCACAAAACCTTGCCATTTCTCACACACACACACACACACAACAGTCGACATGCTCATCAACCTCCCGCTCGAGATCCTCACAGAGATACTTACTCACCTTGATTTCGAGTCCATAATCCCGCTTCTTACAGCTATCCCAAGTCTGAAGAAGCAGACCATAATCGTGAGAAGGTCAAAGTCTCCAAGTGCCCCACTCTACGACATTCCAGGCGTTCAAGTCTACAGATCCTTCCCGCTCAACATGAAGGAAGAGCCTGGGCTCCATGGCCGCTCTCCTATCCTCATACTCTGTGTGATTACCCAAGAGGATATTCTTGAGGTTTCAAAGTCAGACTGCCTGAGTCGTAAGGATACAGAGTCGATTTCCCACTTTACAGCGTCCATCTTTGAGAGGATCAAGCGAACAAAGGCTGCGATGTTTGTCCATGCCTTCCCAGCAGAGGTCACCCAGTGGTATCCCCTTGCGTACATCGAGGCAAAGACTGAGCTAATCAGGAAGGGCGTCAAGTTCAAAGAGTCTCTAGATCCCAGAATAAAGTCCTGGGTTGACGCGAGCAGGCTTCTAAGTGAGAGTTTTGAGGACCAAAAGGCCCCGAAGTACATCAGAATCACAGGGAGACATTGCTTCAATAAAGTCTTCTTCAGATCTGTGGTTTCACTTTCCGTTGAATTTCCACGGTGCTCAAAGAGCGACTATCAATGCTTCCTCAACATCACTGCCCCGGAACTCCGAGACCTCAGTATCGGATACAGATCGGTTCTTCCAGACATCAGAAACATTTACCTGAGCAGCAACGTATCAGCTGACAGATAGAGGTATTTCAGTCTCGTGGACCTTGACACCGAGGCTTGGAACGTGTCGCCTCCACACCGCTCGAGAGCCGAGAGAATCTCAGCGGAGGGCCCCGTGGACGTGCCGGTGTTGGCCTTCACAAAGACGATGACCTGCATCACCCTCGTCGGCGGACACATCAACATTCTCCTGAGACTGATCCATTTCGACAGCTGCCGCTGCCTCAATGTTGTTGAGAGGGACACCCTTTGGTCCCGAAAGTACACCAACTTCCCTGTGAACTACATCTGCGCGCCCAAGCTCCGAAGCTTCAGATGGCAGACCAACCTGCCCGGGTCGCACGTCCCTGTGGTGCTGACGAGAAAATACCTCAAAGCGTACCTCTTCAGCTCCGTACCCGGGCTTCAATACAGCCTCTTTCTCGAGCAATGCGCTTGGGCGATCTACTCTCTGACCCTTCACACGAGACCCAGCAGAGGCGACACACAACAGATAACCAGAGATCATGTGACGCGGATGAGCGAGGAGTTGATCCACCTCAGTCTCTCTGGTGTCTCGGCCCCCTTCTTGTCTGACAAAGAGTTGAGCTTCCCACGAGCTGGATCAGTAAGACTCGCAGATATCACAAGGCCTAGCGGTTCTCTGGATGTTCTGGATATCAGATGTTTCCGAGACAGCCACCTTCTTGTGTCCTTATCTTTCACGCGACAAGCGCAAGAAGCGTACAATTCTGCTACGTATGACAGTGTACTGAGTGTTGGGCCCACTGCGTACTGCTTCTCCGGTATAACTGGGACCTTTGAGATGTTGGGCAAAAAGATGAAACTGGATTTCAGGCTCGAGAAGTCCACTTACTCGTTCCTGCATGGCGATAAGATGGAAAAAATGGCATTGCTACCGGTAGTTGATATATAGAGGGGTTCCACTTCCACATCAATATCATGGCACCATAGCATCCTAAGGAAGACAATCATAAAGAAGAAATTTCATGATTAGTACAGCGAAAACTTATGCAATGACCTCCAGCTCTTCTGCATTGACCTCCGCTTCAGCCTTATAGGCAGCGACATTTTAGAAGATGAGGGGCACGGAATTGACGAGCATTCACTGAAGATCCTTCTGTTTCATGAGGCGTTGTGAATGGACCTTTACAGGAGAGTACTGACGAGACAGGCTGCCGTACACACACGGTTGGAATATGGGGATCTCTTGGACAGCTCGATCTGACCAGTAAATAATGTCCGAAAGGAGGCAGAAATCTGACTAAGTTAAAGAATAATCCATTCATTAGAAGTTCATGACAACAAGAACACATCGGCACCATCGCTCACAGCCTTACTGAGTCTCTCCTTCAACACATCCAAAGAAGAGTAGTTTGGCAACTTCAAGTAGTTGGCACAGGTCATCACACTCGGCAAGTAGTCATCAGCCTTCAGCCCGTCTTCCTCGTGCTTGCGAACCACAGTAAACTCCGGTCTCAAGTTCTTGAAGCCTCCAATTGGTAAACGTGGAGAGCCAGTGAGGAACTTCAAGAAGGCACGGCGCTCATCCAAGTCGAAAGAGCTCATCAACTTCAAGAGATTTTGCACCGTTGGCGAGTCAATGTTGTAACCATGATCAGCACGGATAGAGCTCAACAACGTTTCGTAGCTCCAGTCCTCATCGTTCTTGCCGAAAAGCTCCACAAGCTCCGTTGGAGAGAAGATCAACATCGAGTAGTAGGGGAACACCTCGGAGAAACCAATCACAAAGTTCTCAACCTGGTTCTTAATGCCCTTGTTCAACGTGTAATCCACAACAAGAGAGATGTACTCCTCAACATTCGAGCTCTCAACCATCTTCTGCGACCCACCCTCGATCAAGTCAATGGCAAACCCAGGCAAAGTGAAGTACACCTCCATGTCATTCAGGCTCTCGGGGTTCTCCTGCATGTACTTCAAGGACTTGTACAACGTTTGATCAACCTGCTCCAACTTGGACAACCCATATTGAACATCCTGGTGTTCAATCTCCAGAGCACAAATCTCAAAGAACACCTGATTGAAGTTGAAGTCCAAGATTCTGCTGTCGAGAAGCGCACGCGCAATGAATTTGCCCAAGTGCTTGAACAAATCAACCTTCTCAGCAAACTTTGCGTCAGCTGGGTCCAGAGGTCTTGGGAACAAACCGGTAGTACTGTGAACGTACCCTTCAGATCCACTATCATCGTCTCTCCAGATACCGAGTTCCTTCTCAGCAAAGGCATGTGACACGTTGGAGTAGAACTCCAAAGTTGGACCGAGACCAGTACCCTCCTCATCGGTGAACTCGATCTCCAAGATGCTTGGGTGCGTACCAACCTTATCCATCACCTTGAATGCACTTTTCAACAAGTGTTCTCTCGAGATACGAACCTTATGTCTCGTCGCTCTACCCAATGACACGGTGCTGTTGTTGCTGTTGTTATCACCGTTGTCACTGTTGGCGTTGTCCTGGTTTGCCTTGGTGGTCCACAGCTGGATCAGTCTGGAGTAGCCGAACGATGTGGATTGCAAAAAAAAGATGCGTGTCTCCATAGGGAAAAGGAATGGGTACTTCCTTGTGACGTGGATCGACCAGTTAGGCAAGATACCAGAGGCGACAATCAATGGTTCCTCCAACTGTCTGTTCAACTTGGCAGTCAACTTGAAATTGAGGAAGAGCGACTCCGTAGAGGCATCTGGCTGCAAGTCATGGAGAACCTTCAACAACTCCAAGATCTTGATGGTGATTGGATGCTTCAAGTTCTGCAACTCCTCCTCATCAGTCTCCGGGTAGGTCTCTGTAATCTCAGAAGACGGACGTGTTCCTTCAACCTTGCGGTACTGCACCTCGTGAAGTTCAAACCAGAACTTGTTGGTATCAAAGTTTGGGTTCTTGATCTGAGCATGCTTGTACAAGGCACCATAGATCGTAGTGTCCCATGGGATCACCTCACCGTCAAGAAGAAACTCGACATACCAGTTCTTATTGACACCTTCGGCACGACGAAGGCCAAAGAGGAAGGGATTCTCAACACGTCGCCTCAAGAAGGAGCCAATGTTCGTGAATGAAGCAATGGCATGCACCAGAACAACAACATTCTTCATACCTTCAAACATCTTGGCAGTTTCATCCACCTGTTCTGTTGCTGGATCTTCGTCATTGTTACTCTCCGGGAGATAGCTGAGCTTCAACTTGAGTTGCTTACCCAGGGAGGCAGCCCTATTCTCACCAGTCTTCAGACCACAACTGACAATGTCAAACGATTCTGATCTCGTCAAGGACTCTTGCAACTTGGATACCAACGTTTTGAAAGCGTCGGCCCTGAACACCTCCATGAACGTGGTTCTTGCAACGCTGTCATAGGAGCCGTAGCATGGGTTGCGGAACAACGAAGACAAGATCTCAATGACACCCGAGCTGATGAGCTCGAAACTGGAGATGACGTAGTTCTCCTGGGCCAAGGCGACAAGGAAATTGTTCCAGAGCTTGAGCCAGTCATCACGAGTGTACGAGACAATGATTTCTTGGTCGCCGAGCTCAGCACATATCTCATCCAACAAGCGTAAGTGTTCGAGCTTGGAAGAGCCAGAGGCCTTTTTCGACAAGTAGATCTGTTCAATCTGAGAAGCCAACTTGATCAAGTGTTTCACCAAGAGCTGGATATCCATTTCTCTGAAGATGGTGTGCGGTTCAACAACAGTGGAATGGTCCGACTCTTCACCATCGTCGTATGTGTCACGGTCACTTTCTTCATCTCTTGGTTCATCATCGTCAGAGTCATTAGATTCTTGCATTGATTCATCTCCATCGTCATCGTCGTCGTGGTCATCCTCTTGCAAATCTTCTTCTTCTTCCTCAATCTCTTCATCGTTGTCATCATCCATCACTTCATCTTCAACATCCTGGTCTTCAAGTTCCTGGTACAGATCACCTTGTCTCAAGATCTCAAGCACCGAAGATGTGTCAGACAATAAACCTTCTCTCTCGAACTCGGTCACAAACGTTTCTGGATTCTTGTCAATCAACGTGTGCGTCAAGATGAGCGCCCCCAACAAGGCAATGTATGGTCTGACGTCGGTCTTCTCTGTTCTGATAATGCTCTTGTTTTGAATGACGATGGAGGCCAACAAGTTGATGACTGACAAGTGATTTTTCAAATCGTTGATATTGTCAAGGGAAGAGATGATTCTCACGAGGCAGACAGAGACACGACGGCGAATGTCAAAGAGCACAGTGGATTGGTAGAAGTTGATCAAGAGGCCAAAGATGTTGTTGACAAATGCCTTGTACTCCACAGAAACAGAGGTGTAGTCCTTCGCAGTCTTAGGCTTCAGTGTCAACAATGGTGCCGTCTCCGAGGGCAACAGCTTGATCATGAGGTCAAGGATTGCAATAGTCAGGTCCTTAGGAACAGCCATCAAGGTCTCAATGGTGATGTTCGATTCGTTGCCCTTCTTGTATTTGCCGAGGGCTGATATGATGGACTCAGAGAGCTTGCCAGACTTGATGATGTCGATACTGAGGTTGTTGTTCTGAGCACAGATGGACAAGATGCCAATCAGCCTTAGGACAGTGCTCATGGATGAGTCGTTCATAGAGATGACTTGCAGTAACTTGGAAAGAAGTTCTGGAGTCACAAGCCTCTCCAAATAGTCTGTGTTCTTGAAGTTCTTGATTATTCTCGAGATGGCCAACCAACCGCTTTCCAATTCTTGGGTGTCTGTTAGCTCAATGACAACCCTCTGCAAGGTTGGAAAGATCTCCTGGACAGCGTCGAAGTCTGTCTGCTTGATGTACTTGACGGAGTTTGCAACAATGTTGATGCACTTTCTCTGAGCGTGAATGGTGAAGAAGTCCAAGTACTGTAACACGGAGCCCAAACAGCGCTTGGTAAAGATCAGAGACCCACACACCCTTGAGATCATCTCCAAAGTCTGGAGAGCCTGCTCGGCCAAGTCAATGTAGCTGATCTCCAGGAGCTTGGTCTGAAGCGCCTCGATGGCACCTGCAGACACTGCGGTGTGAATGTAGTCCGGGTTCACCTCCAAGAAGTTGTAGAGGCATCTGCAAGCGACGAGCTGCAACTCAAGTTCTTCCTGGTACATCGGTTCGTTCAGAATGGCGACGAGAGCCTTGGCCAACGGATAGTCCGGAATCCCACGCTCGGCGAGTACGGCGTTCATCATGAGCAAGCGCTCACTCAACTCGTTCAAGGTCTCAAGCACCAAGTAGGGATCGTCCCTGCGGTTGAGACCCTCGACCAATGCTGATATCCTGGTACCTCCTCCAACACCGCCTCCAAACCCACCAAGCAGCCCGAATTCAGGGAAAATACGAGCCATGTTCTCCGCAAGGCTTCTGGCTCTGGCATTGCCACCTTCTCCGTCTGCTGGCCTGTTCCCACCACGAACCTGTCCAAGTGCACGCAGAGCGTTAGCCAGAGGGTTCTCGTCGTCTTCTGGGTCATGGTCGTCATGGTCGTCGTCGTCGTCGTTGTGCTCACTAGAGCTGTCGTCGTTGTCGTGCTCGTGTTGGTCCCTGGCACGGCGATGTTCAGAGTATCGTCTGTACTGTTCGCTCAGTCTGGCCAGGGCCTCTTCGTCGTCGTCCGGATCTTGGTCGTCTTCGTCCTGGTAGTCGTGTGCATCGATGTCGTCGTCTTCATCGTCGTGGATTTGCTCCTGGTCCTCTTCATCGACCCAGTCGTCCTCGCTTCTCTCCATCTCCACGTCCTTCTCCATATTGCTCGGCGGCATCACTCAGAAGGCCCAAAAACGTGTAACAAAAGCCTGGCTTGATCAGTGCAGTAGTGCAGAGAGTCTGAGAGCAAAATGCAGCGTAGCGCCCAGGCGGTAGTGTGGGAATGCGCTATTTGTCGCCCCGCTGATAGCTGGGGAAAATGAATTAATGTGGTGATCTTGCCCCCCTCTGTTCTCAGTGGCGCGCGCGCGGAAAGGCTGGGCCGGCTGACCCCTTTGGCTCATGTGTTTTGGCGGGCAATTGGAAGAGGAGAAGCGTGCGGGGGTATTATGTAGTTAAATCAAGGATAAGTGTATGGCTGTTAGTGTTATTCAGCTCTTAGAGACTCTGTAATTAACTTTTTGCTCAAATTGTACTTCCAAAAGCGCACAAATGCCCCAAGTTCCATCCAGGTCACGTGACTAATGGTTACGCAGCCCCGCCTAAGCTCATCGCAGGAAAATTTTTTGTACGCTCCACACTTTTTGATACTGATCTTTCCCCTTCTCACACAACTTTTAGAGAGCTCTGCCCACCAGAACCCACAACAATGCCAAGATCCAAACGTTCCAAACTCGTGACGCTCGCACAGACAGACAAGAAGGGCAAGGAGAACAAGGAGAGAATCTTTGACGATGTCCGCGAGGCCCTCGACACGTACAGATACGTCTTCATGTTCTACCTCGATGACGTGAGAACACCTGTGTTGCAGGAGATCAGAAACGACTGGACCGGGTCCAAGCTCATCATGGGTAAGCGTCGTGTGTTGGAGAAGGCCCTCGGTGACACCGTGGAGGAGGAGTACAAGGAGAACCTGCACAAATTTTCGAAACACGCCAGTGGTGTCACTGGTCTCTTGTTCACAAACGA
Organism: Petasospora rhodanensis; assembly: GCA_030569395.1. NCBI lineage: Eukaryota > Fungi > Ascomycota > Saccharomycetes > Phaffomycetales > Wickerhamomycetaceae > Petasospora > Petasospora rhodanensis. The sequence goes on from JAJMKQ010000281.1 coordinate 19,184, forward strand.
GGAGGTCAACACCGTGACCGACTACTTCGTTGCCTATTCGAAGAAGGACTTCTGCAGAGCCAACCAGAAATCTCCAATCGACTTCACGATACCTGCTGGCATCATCTACTCTTCTGGCGGTCAGGTGCCTGTCGAGGAGGACGTCCCAATGCCTCACTCCCTGGAGCTGACCATGAGAAACAAGTTCAAAATCCCAACAAAGATCAAAGCCGGTAAGATCACCATTGAAGAGCCATACCATGTGTGTGACAAGGGCGAGAAGCTCGACGTCAGAAAGGCGCTGATCCTCAAACAGTTTGGTATCGCTGCCGCTGAGTTCAAGGTGAAGGTGAAGGCTTACTACGACGGTGAGACCTCTGAGATCAAGGTGATCAACTTGAACATCGAGGACGAGGAGTAAACGTGGAAAGAAAAAGAAGAAAAGTGTTGTATTTTGTCATGGATTAGCATTTGGATTACGATTTTTAAGGTGGAAGATGCGCACGCTCCGTTTGGATAGATTTTTTGGAGGCGTGCTGTTGAAGAAAAACACAAAAAATGTACATTAGTTTTATCACTTTTTTGAATATTCAGTGGTCATTAGCGTCATGGGTATTCGTAGCAAACTCGTTAGTGGTTGGAGCGTGAATAGTGGTTGTAAGATGACACCATTTAGATAAGGTATTCCAGAGATTGTTGTTGTCAAAGTTCCGGTCCATGTACTCCCCAAGAAGAACCTCTATATCCAAGTCAAGTCTGCATAGTCGACTTAAGACCAGATGGATCTTTGGATCGACCTGGTGATCCACCATGAGACCCCAGATGGCGAGCCGTGTAGGTGTTTTGATCGTTGTTTGCACTTTTTTCTCCTCTGATATCCACTTATCCGACAAGAGCTTGGCTATCAACGCCAACAGAATATTGATATCCGTGATCTGGACGATATCGACGAGCTTCGAGTTCTGGAGGTAGTGTATCGATGATCGATGTCTCCCCTGTGTGGGCGTGGGTTGGAGCTCCGAGACTCCCGTGGTGTCCATGACAGCGAGGAGTGTGCGGTCTTCGGAAGACCAGACCAGCTGGTCCACAAATCCCACGAATGTAGTGCCAAGGACGGCCTTCATAGGCGCTGGGTGGCTGGGAAGCGTCGGCGGAGTTGTTGATGCGATGGGCTCTGATTGTGTTAAAAGGTAAACAAAGACTTTTGTTCTTCTCCAACTTTTCGCGCGGACAAGGGTTGACGGGAGAGGCTGAGGGCGATACTACGAAGGGAAAGAAGTTCGTTATGCAGTCGTTGAATCATGTATACAACAGCGACATCTTCCAGTGCTTGTTTAGTCGCTGTAGTGCGGTTGGAAGCTCCTTATGCTGGTGCTCGAGGTGCTGGAGCGTGCTCTGGAGCACTTCCACAGGCACATCAATCGACTCGAGCTGTCCCCTCTCCTTCTGTGTTTCCAGGATCGCATCCGGATCAGTGGTGTAGTAGAGCTTGATGGCATCGGACTTCAGGCCTGAACTCCTCGTGACAAAGTCCAGTCCAAGCGCAAACACCCACACGAGTAACCGTTGGTCTCCTGCTGTGAACTCCACAATACGCGTTGCAGATCCATTGACCTCATCCAATAGCGAGCTGTAGACATAGTTGTGAGCTGGATAGGTGTCACCATTGAGAGAGAAACACCACTTGAACAGCTTGTCGAGGTTAGATGACTTGTCGTGCTTTCCGACTGCAACGTCACAGCCGGCACATCGCAGTAGTCCATCCTTCTCCTTAATGTTGACAACCCCGTCATGTGAGTTGAATGCAATGTAGTAAGATCCCGTGATTATGGCGTTCTTGAGTGGCTTGAGTGTCGAGAAACGGTCTGTGTCGATGTGTGCGTGATCGTGGCCATGGTCGTGAGGTTTGTGACAATGCCAAAAGTCCATCATTTCAGCCCAGAGCTCCGAGGGCATCTCCGAAATTGTGGACACGTCTTTGGAGTTGATGAGGGTACTCTGACAGTTCAGACAGATCATAGAGAAGTCCTTCAACTCCTTCAAGTCTCGTGCACACCATTTGTATCTCTGGTTCATCTCCATCAGGAAGTTCGATGTCCTGTCGTGCTTCATGGACCCAGCCAGCGGAAATCTCAACGACACTGTATCACCTCGTACCTTGGCACATGTCTTGAGTTGTTCTGGCGTGAGTGGGGTCACCTCTCTGCCCATCAATGGGACGTCGATCTCCTCATCTCTCCATCTGAAGTGTACAATCCCATCTCCCAGCGCCAACGAGCAGTCATCGAGTGAGACGGTAGCCGAGGGCAGTTCGACGACACATGTGATGGCTCGGATGCGGTCCAAAACCTCTGTGTAGAACTTGAAGCCGGTCATTGGCGGTCTTCAAGACGTTGTTTGGGGAAGCGCCGCCGGTCCCCGTCCGGGAGAAGCAGCTCTCAGAAAGTTGCGCGAGCGAAACACGCTCCGCGATCGCGCGCGGGGCGCTGGTTGAACACCTTACGAGGAGAGGGTGAAGGTGAAAGGTCTCTTGTTTGCGGATTTCCAATACTACTGGTGATGATATTTGCTCGCGTTTTCAGTCGAGAATATGAAGGACATTCGCTAGAACATACTGATGGTACTTTTGGTAGGTTCGGTTGTAGACCAAGGAGCATAGCTAACCGTTTAAGCTGGAATTCATCACATTCCAATCGGCGTTTTTAATCGGCGGTTTTGATAGATTTGACATTTCATCGGTAGAATGCTTGACTTGTTCCAGACAACTTATTAGGACTCCGTATATAGATATCAAACAACTTTAACATGTGTTTACATACAAAGTTTTCTTGAAACAAGGGCATCTAACATTGAAGCCTAAGCCGAAGCCGAAACCGAAACCGAAGCCGAAACCGGAAGGAACTCTGAAAAACGTCTGTCCCATTTTGGCACCAACTCTGATTCACTCTATTTTGTTTTCTTTAGCGGAATCTGTGCTCTCAAACACGCTTTTAGATACCATTCGAAACTGGTGGCCCAGAATAACGTATTAATGCAAAATTTACCGGAGATTATGGTACTAGTGTGTAGTAGAAGGTCTTAGCGTGTTTCCAGAGTGTCCCATTTTGGACGTCCAGATTCAATATCTGTACTCCAGAATTTGAATGTTGTCTGCAGGTAAAACAAGTGGTGCTAGTAAGTAAATATGGGTATTAAACCTCTAATAGTATAGTTGAGATGTAGCATGACAATACAAAAGTTTTTCGTAAAAGCTCCAAATAGCACTCTTCATATGCCCCGTTGTGGAGCGCGGGAAAACACAACACACCTCCTCAGCGCGCGGTCGCTGGGGCGCCCGATCTGAGACGACACTGGCGAGAGAAGTCCTTCTGCGATGGCGAAACCATAAGCAGAACCCCACACACCCCAAGCTTAGCTCCTTTTCTTCGTCTTTGGGTGGGCTCGCTCAGATCTCTGTCGCATTTGAGAACTCGAACAGAGGCGCTTGAACATTTAAAGAGAGAGAGGTTTACACACACTCCCATGGACGAGGTCGACTTCGGTCCTGAGTACAGCGAGCTCAGAGAGCTGTTCCCACAAGTCAAGAGCAAAATCCTCCTCGATGTCCTGGACCAGTTTGACGACGACGTTGAGAAGGCCACAGAACATCTTTTGAGTGGTTCTGCAGAGGCGTGGGAGAAGGTTGAACAGCATGAGCCGGACTACGAGGATGAGGATTTCAAATTGGCACAACTCGTGGAGATGTTCCCCGATGTCCCTAGCACGATCGTCAAGAGACTGTTCAATGAGTCACAATCTGATGTGGAGAGAACCACAGAGGCAATTTTGGAGCATCAGATGCTGAGGGATGTGGAGGAGAAGTTAAGATTGGAGGATGAGAGAGAGCGTCGCAACAAGCAGATGAAGGCCAAGAAGTCAAAACACGAATGGAACTCCCTTGGTGAGAAAATCGAAATCTTAGTTGAGCTCACTGGGTTGAAGATCCAGGAGTGCAGATCTTACATCCATCAGAACTCTGGGAAAGTTCCAGAAGCAGTCGTGGATATCATGATGCACTACAGAGACGAGAAGGAGAAGATCAAGGAGATGAAGAGGAAAAGAGATTTGAAGCCAGTGACGATCACATCGAGTGTTCCAGAGGGCGGGAGAGTCCAAGGCGGTCACAATGTCCGTCTGGTACCTCGATACGGGCTGACATTGAAGGAGAAGGAAGAAAGGAAGAGGCTTCGGAGGTTGCAAAAGACGAAGAACACTTTCCTGGATCTAGAGAGGGCTGAGAACCCATCTGACTCCGACTCTGAATCCACTGGCTCCACCGCTCCCACCGATGAAACCATATCTGAAGATGGTGCCGCACCAATCACCGCTGCAACTAGCACAATGTCTGATGATGACAGTGCGGATGAGAGTGATGACGAGAAGGTGTACATATTTGACGAGAACAACGCTGAGGCTCTTGAGCTTGCAAGTTTGGTTTTTGAAGACAAACAGCTTGTTCAAATCAGCTGGGAGTTCTACAAGAAGTCCCTCATATTCTTCAAGGGCACCATCTCCAAAGTGGTTGCCTGTGCAATCTTCCTTGTTGAGCACAACGCTGCAGAATTGACCTGGAAGGACGTCAATAAGGCCCTCGATTACACTACACTGACATCCAATGCCTCAACTGCAAAGGCCACCATCCCAGCCAATACTACATCATCATCTGCCCCGGCGGGTGAGCTCAAGCCTGTGGTGAAGAAGAAACAGACGACAACAGCTCAACTCAGGAGACTCCCAAGGCCAACAGATCCAACCACAGAGGAAGGCTTGAACAAAGATCAGATCAGGCGTCAGAGGCAGGGACTCAGTGCCGCGCTGAAGTACAACAACTTGGATCTACACGGGTTCCACGTGAAGAACGCCAAAGTGACCGTGACGAAGGCGCTGGAGAAGTGGTGGGCTGATGAAATGGAGCAGCGTGAAATTGAGGGGAAGGTTGACCGAAGCCACAAGGCCAGGATGATCCCACCTCTGTTGATCATCACCGGTAGGGGTATCCACTCCGATGGCGGTGTTTCCAAAGTGAGACACTCCGTGAAGGCTTTGCTTGACCGAAACGGATGGATTTACAAGGAAGATGCGTCTCGTTTCAGCGTCATAGGTAAGAAGAGTTGACAGTACACACTTTCAATGGATATCATTCTTGTAAGCGTCTCCTTGCACCTCCACGAGGTCCAATTCACAAACCTGTTTTCTCTCCCTGGCAAAAGTGTCATAAAGATCGTTCCAATACTCGCCAGCCTTGCAATCTTCCGTCAACACGTCCCAGTACGAAATTGTCGGATCCTTTGCCACTGCAGCTTTGCACAGTCTTCTTTTGGCCATGTAGAACGCGTTCGGGTCTCTCTTGATCCATGGCTTCGGGATAGGGGAGTCACTGAAGTGTGCGTACTTGACCTTGGGGAACCACTGTGTGGACTCCTCCTTGTAATCGCTGAAGTCGTAGTAGGCCTTCTCCTTGGTCTCTGTGATTCTCCACTCGCTCTTACCCACATATGGGATGTCCACTGGATCAGCAAGGAACCCTAAGTGATGACGCTCCATGTTCAGCTGGTCGGTGAGCATAGCGTATCTGCTCTGAGGTAGGGTCATGAACTCTGGGATTTCTTCGAGCGTCACGCCGTTCTTCTCCTTGTGCTCCATCTGACGCTGCATCACGTCTCTGAAGTGGAACAGGTACTTGTTGATCATGTCCATGTCGTACTTTCCCGGGTCCCGCTTGTCGAACGCCTCAGCAACTCTCTGGCTCAACTCGTCGTTCGGTGATATCACCATCAACACACTCATAATGACAAACTGACGGATATAGAGGAAGTCCGAGAGCGAATCGTATATGGCGTTGTATGTGTTCTTCTCCAGGATTCGCTCCTCCGTAGTCATCGTGCTTCTGTCCTTCGTAGGGTGCACAGGTAAGTATCCTGTCTTTGGATCAATGTACTGCGACACGTTGTAGACAGTCTCCTCGCCCCACTTCTTTCTCTCAGATGTAGTCTTTGGGCGCGGTGGTTCCCAGTTACCATCTTCTCTCATCACCATGAGGGAGTACAACCACGTGTCATGAAAGTGGAAGTCCAGCATCTCCCAGTACCATGGGACACAGGCGAAGTGCACCGGTGGGATGAAGAAGAGCTCGTCGAGATGAGACTGTGTTAATGTCGCGTCTGAGTCCAGGTAGATTATTCTGTCATACTCCTTGAGCCCAAACACTGAGAGCTTCGTGTAACTCGACATCCAATAGGTGCCCTTGGTATCATCGAGCTGGATGACTGGTGTTCTCTTGATGGTGATGTCATTCTGCTCGATGAACTTCTGGATCGTGTCGCTGAACTCGAGCCCGTCTCCCGCGAGCAGCACAAGCTTAGCCCTCGTCTTGAAACGCCTGAGCCTGTTGAACATCATCATGGCGTTGCATACGTGCGTCTCAGAGGTGGCATACAACACGTATGCAAGCTTGTCCCAGTTGACCTCGTCCTTGTTCGTGTGCTCGTAGAGATAGTCGATAACTTCTGTGTTGATGACCTTCATCTTTGTCCGCTGGTAATCCACAATCTCATCTCGTGGAAGCAGCACCTGTGGCGCAACTCCGTGGTTGTAAAAGGCCGGTCTGTATCCTGTGATGTATATCAGCGCCATCAGAAGGCCCGTGAGAAAGACGAGTCTCCTCTGAGGTTTTGTGGGTGATTTTGGCAGAAACTTCATGACGCCAGAGGACCGTCTCCTTGTAGTGTGAAAGGGTTTCAGAGTTGTCATTGCGGGCCCTGAGAGGGTTTAAAGCTACAAAAAAGCACCGGCCACCTCCCCTCTTCTCCCAAAACACCCCCGAGCATCGTAGCTTTTAGCGCCAAAAGCCCCCCGCAACACGGCTGCTCATCGCTGCCCGCGCGTCCCCGCCGATGTCGCCGAAAACGTCCCAAAAAGGTAACCACCCGGACACCACGGCCTTTCGGTGACCCGGTCGCCAGGTCCCAAAAATCAAAACAAACACTGCTAACAACAAAACAAAGTAAGCGCCCTTCCTCGCAGAACACGCGTCAAACAGGGCGGCTTCGATTGGACTCGACCAAGCTCTATTCGCGGTCCACACCTACTGCGCCGCTTTCACCGCTTCCCCACAGCATTCTCCGTTCCCAAGATATCAAACAGAGTTGAAACGCGTACACGCCCCAGCACGAAAGGATGGACTTCTCAGAGATAGGTGTCACGTCCCGAAAGACGCGGATAACAGCGAAGGAGAATGTCAAGAGGGATGAACACAACATGGAGGACCTTGACGAGTTCTTTAAGGACGACGGACGGACCTTTGTGGCTCAGCAGCCCGTGGATCCCAAGACCTCCGCCTCCACCAACACATCGACATCCACGAACGGGAGACTCATGTTCGACAGTGTGCCCACAAGCCACAGCGGAAGCAGGAGACGTACGCCTCTGCTATCACCGCTGACATCGAAGGACAACAGAAGCACGCACAACTCAAGGCCAGCATCGGCTGGAAGGCCCGCAACCGCCACAGATGACGATCAGTTTGCCGATGCCCTGGAAGAACCTGTGCCCTCCAGTTCGGTTGGAATGGACATCGACGACGAGTCCCGTGGGAGCATCAAAGTTGTCAACAACATTCCCTTGGATGACGACTTCTACGATGACGGTGCAAACTTCGGCATGAATGATGATGATGACATCCCCGTTGATATGGATAGAGTTCTACAGCAAACGCCGAAACTTCCGAGAGGAACGAAGCTCTTTGTCTCTCCTGAGCCAGACTCTGATGAAGAGTATACACACACAGACTCAAGAAACAAGACTTTCGAAGAACGCAAGCTCGAGCTGGAACGCAACACAACAGTCAGAGCATCTGCCCGCAAGCCATACAGAGAGAACACATCGAATCAGCCCAGAGAAAGAACACCCACACGGCTCATCACGTCTCCACTCAAGTCAATATCACACAGACTACACAGCCCTCTACAACCGCGTCTGCAGAACCAGTCCGTCTCTGCGCTCACCAAATCCATTGCTACGAATAGAGTTGGAAGAGTGCAGCCACAGCAGACATACAGCCCCTACGACGATGGTGGATTCGATAACGACATCCCAGCAGGACGCAACGTTGACTCTGATTCGGAATCTGAGTTTGAGCAGATACAGACGCGTCCTCGTTCCACAAAGAAGATGCCACCACCAAGGGCCAAGCCATCTGGATCCACCACCACCACGAAACGTCCTGTGATGGCTACGAAGGCCAAGGCAAGAAGAGCACAAGCACCACGTCGGAAGATCATTCCAAGAACAAGTGACGATTCTGATGATGACTCCGAGGACCAAGATTACGGTCCAAAGAGAGCCCGTGGTCGTACTGTTTCCCGTGTGAACAAGTTCCAGAGAACAACGAGACAACCATCCGTGGCTGAGGAGTCACCGAACAAGAGGGAGCATCACATTGACGTTGACCGCCTTCGTCATGATCAAGAGAGTCGTGCATCGTCAAGACATCCCACTGAACAACCCACGAGAAGATCATCAAGAGTTCGTATCCCGCCTTTGGCATTCTGGAGAAACGAAAGACCAGTGTATGCCAGAACTAAGGACTCTGATGTTCCAACATTACGAGAAGTTGTCACAGTGGATGAACCTGTGGAGAAGCACTACACACGTTCAAGAGCCGCATCACGTCGTCCTTCGAGGTCCAGGGTAAGATCTAAGTCGAGATCAAGAACATCAAGACCACCATCCCGCTCTCGTCGCAGAATCGATACGCTAACAGATGGTGATGAGTCCAGAAGTGAAGACGATGAAGAAGAACGGGCTGTCACCAACGGTGAAGTTGCGGGCTCTGAGTGGTTGAAGCAAGGATTCCTCAAAGTTGACGCATACGAAGGCCACGGCTCTGATGAGAAATCAAAGAGATTGGTAGCTTGGGCTCCTGGTACGGAGAATTTCAGTTCTGAAGTGATCACACCCGAGGATAACTTCAAGTTGGCCATCTTGTTTGACAAGAACCGTGAATTCATCGCTTCTGGTATGATGTTGATTCCACCTGGTGGCAAGAAGAGTTTGAAGAGTACAGATGGGACGTACTTTGTGTTCTACTGTATTCAAGGTGTGATTCAGGTGACGCTCTCAGGAAAGATGTTCATGATCAAGAAGGGTTGTTCGCTGGAGGTGCCGATGGGAAACTTCTACGAGTTCATCAACAAGGGCAAGAAGGATGCCACGTTGTTCTTTGTCCAGACGAGAGGACAGGAAGTTGGTGACTGGGATGATGACTTCTGATAGTTTTACGCTTTTTTTTTATACGTTTATACCCCCACACTGTATTATTACCAGACTCCATTTACGGCCTGGAGTTACTAATGAAATGCTACAAGGTTAAGTAATAAAGTACAAATGTAGCCATGGATGTAACCGAACAAGGGGGAGCGAAGTGTAAAGAAAAAAGTATGTAAAAGAAAGGAGAAAAAAGCATAAAAACAGTCCATCATAATCAGTCATCCTCGGCACCACTCTCAGCAAGCTTCTTGGTTCTAGCGAGCTTCACCAATGGAGCCAAAGAACTCACATGATCAGCATGCACAATGAACGGATCATTCATCAACTCAACAGCGTCAGCTCTTTTCTCCGGCTCAACCTGAAGAGTCCAATTCAAGAACGTCTTGAGCGTATCTGTCAGTGCCTCTGGGTCCTTAAGCTTCGGCGTACCATTCGTGGCAATGAGATACAATGCCCTCAATGGTGTCTCATTCAAGTATGGCGGCTCTCCCTCGATCATCTCAATGATCATGATACCGAGAGACCAGATGTCAACCTTCGGACCGTACTCCTTACGCGAGACAACCTCAGGAGCCATCCAGTACGGTGTACCAACCATCGTAGTTCTCTTCAGATTCACCTCGTTGATCTGAGCACAGAAACCGAAATCCGTGAGTTTGATTTCACCACTCATCGAGAGCAAGATATTGTCAGACTTGATGTCTCTGTGGATGACACCCTTGGAGTGCAAGAACTGTAGACCTTGTAGAGTCTCTCTGGCCACAGCACCAATCTGACCCTCAGTCATTACACTGTAAGTCACGACATCAGTCAAGTTACCACCCTCCATGTACTCCATGACAACCCACAAATCGCCTTTGAGCAAGTATGCGTTGATGAAGTTGACAATGTTCTTGTGTTTCGAGGCCTTCATCACCAAGATCTCGTTGATGATCAACTCCTTCTTCGGTTGCTGCTCCAAGTTCATCTGCTTGATGGCCACACACAAGTTCGTACCAACTTCGTAGGCAGTGTAAACACCACCCGAGGCACCTTGGCCAACCTTCACCAGGTTTCTGTACATCTTCGACGGATCGCCCTCGGTACAGATGGCAGCGAGCTTAGCATACACTTGAGCGTTGCGTCTCTTTCTCTCCTCCTTCTTTCTCTGGTTATGAGCAGCAGCCTGCGCTGGATCACGGACAGGTTGCTGGTTGCTCTTGTCGTGTGGAGGTGGAACAGGCTGAGATGGTGGTTGTGACTGTGGTTCCTGTTGTGCTTTGAGTGGAGACTGCGCGACTCTTGGTGACTCCTGGTGTGGAGAAGCCCTGGTCTCCTGGAACTTGCGCTCAACAAGTGGACGCTCAACAACGTCATGTTTTGGTGGAGGTGGTGGAATGCGAGGCGGCGCTGGGACGGGTCTCTGTGGGGAGAACTGCGAGTGCAGGTTGTTCCGGATCTGTGGGGTAGTGTGTGCCGACTTATTGTTCTGACTCATCACAGAGTGGGATCTCGATAGTGGAGATACAATCTTTGGAGTTGGGCCGTTCGACTGAGGAGGTCTTGGAGCTGGTCTTGATGGAATGAACTGCTTGTCCTTCTCCTTATCCAGGACTGGCAACGGCGGAGCAGGCGACTGTGGGGTCGGTGTCTGTCTCGGCGTTGTCGTTGAGAATTGACTCTGTGGTTGTGACTGCGGAGTGAAGTTGCCCTGTTGGGTTCTCGGCGTTCTGAACGATGCAGTGGACGTGAGCTTGGTATTGGCCTGGTTGAACTTCTTGAACACCTTCTCGTCGGCATTCTTGGTCTGATCCTGGTAAAATGCAACAATGTCCATCACAGCCTGTGGGTTCTTCTGTTGCTCGACCTTTGAGATACCACTCGAAGCCAACAGTCTTTCCCACTCCTCTGGCAAACCCGTGTACTGACCGTCTTTGTCGACACCAACGTGAGCCACGTGCTTGGCATCATACGGAGTGGAGATCTTGAGACTAGTCGAGCCAGACGCCACTGAGCTCTTGCTCTCACTCGAGCTTGAGCTTCTCATGCTGTTGACAAAGTTGGAGAAGACACCCTTCACTTTACCGCTTGATCTCTTAGACTTGGAACCAAACGGAGAGCTGACGGATCGTAGTGTACCACCTGCACTCTTGGGCAAAGTCGACTGCGAAAGCGATGTGGTAGATGGTGTACTTGATGGGTTCGAGTGTCTCAGATGATCACGCGTCTTCGGTGTCTCAATCTTTGGCAAGAAACTCGACTCTGTAGAGTTGGAAGTCTTGGAGCCATAGCTGTAGTTTCGTGGACCAGATCCTGATGAGCCCGATAAGTTCGGCATGTTATATGTGTCATCGCCTTCGTCGTAATCACTTTCACGCTCGTCACGCTCATCCTCTTCATCATCTTCACGTATGGTGATGTCTCCAACGTTCCCAGCAATGTCGTTCATACTCGATGTCAGACTGGAGATGTTCACGTTGGAAGAAGCAGCAATTGGTTTCTCAAAGTCATCCACGGACTTGTTCAGTGTCGTGTCACCCAATGAACTCTTATCACTAGCCAGTCTCTCAGTGGAGGAGCCCATAAAGTCATCGATGATCTTGTTCTCAAAGTTGGAAGACATGAACGAAGATGCAACACCAGATGTCTGTGGAGCAGTGCTTGCGTTGTTAGACTTGGTAACTTCTTGTGCGGAAACATCGTTTGGTGAGCTCTTGATATCTTCAGATGAATGTCTTGTCATGTTGTTGGATGAAGGAACAGGGAGAGAGCCACTTTCGGCTCCGTATGAGTTTTGGTCGTCGTCAATGTCGTCGCCATCATCATCATGATCATGCTCATCCACTTCATCATCGTCGTCTTCGTCATCGTCTTCGTCATCATGGCTGATTTTTCTCCTCAAGTTTGGTTGAATCATGACTGGATCCTTCAATCTTGGAGTGGACTCGAGGTCTTCCTCACCCAGTGAAGTGCTCTGGCTCGTGCCGCCCGTGTTGACTCCGTTCAAAGACGATGTCTCCATATCCAAGTCATCTGTACCAGCAGACGCGATCTTGTCGTTATCCGAGAAAGCGCTCTTTGCTGGTGACTTGACGGCCATGGCAGTCGGTGTGGCCTTGGAAAAGGTGGTAGCTGTGGCAGTGTTGATAACACCAATGGTGATGTCGTCATTGTTGTGCAAACTATTCGTGTCAACGTGGTCCATGGTGGAGTTGTAGCTGTCAGCGGACTCGGTAGAGCCTGTGGTCATGGTGGAGACACGTTTGAAGTCAATCGGTTCGTCGAGCGAGTTGACGAGTTCCTCCACTCGTCTGTCGGTCTTGGGTGTTGGCTTGCCCGGGTCGAGAGTGAGCTGATCGCGCTGTGTATCCTTTTGATCATCATCCTCTTCTTCCTCGGTCTCTTCGCCCGTGATGGCGTCGATGTTCAAAAGCCCCTGCGAACGAGGTAGCGAGCCAGGCGTGAGGGAGAGGTCGATATTCTGGTCCGAGGTCTTGGGCGTGGCGACCTTGTTTGGGTGGAGCGTGGAGGCATTGCTGGTGGAGCGGAATGTGTCAGCGTCGTCGATCTGGTCCACAAAGTCCGTGGCGTGCGAGAGCGAGCTCTTGAAAGAGGAGGACGTGGTGACTTGGCCGTCAGTTGACATCGGAACGGTGCTTTGAGGTCAGGGCGTGGGGGCGAGATTGGACGAGCGGCAAGGGCCTAAACTGAGGCGGTAGGCCTTGGAAATGAGCGACTATCAGCGGGGAGCTGGGGAGAGGGGGCAAGCGGTGTTATAGCGGCGCCAGACACGTTCCGTTGTTTATAGGGACGACGCGATGGTGGGCGGCCTGGCGAGTAGTACGAACGTGGACTCGGGAATGGCAGGCCACGGCGGCGAAGGTCTGCGGCGGTGATGCAGCTGCGGAGTCTGTGACAGGAATGGGCCCGCGATGGAATGGCGATGAGCGTGCGGTGCTGCTCGATGTCTGGCCAGCGGGGGGTCTGCCTGGCGCTGGTTTCGCTGGGTAATTGGGCGGTATCTTTTCGTGCGGGAGCGGCGCGCGCGTGTTTGGTTTGGCGATGTTTCCGCGAAAAGTCGGCTCACGTGACCAGAGGTTTTTAGGGGTTACCCTGTTGTTTACAATCCTATGATGGCGTTTATCTCTAGAACCTTGTAAGAAACATGTATAGCTTTACTTAGTTTTTGGAGTTGGATAACCTTTCTCACCCATATAGATTCCAAACTGTGACCTGCAGACTAATCTCGATATTCCACTATACCCCAGTGAAAGGTTGACCAGCACAATTGAGAAGGAGGCGGAAAGTACACACCGTGTCCACCTCAACTCGACTTTATTCAGAGACTATCAAACCTATATGAGTATATTCGTCAGGCTCGTGTAAATATTAGAGAATCTCGAACAGCACTTTAAAGATTCCCGCGGGGCTTCATAATGTGGGAAACACATCGACAGGGAAAGGTCTCCTCCTCTCCACCGGGAGAAAATACGGATTCGCATCTAGCTCTCGAGTTCTTTTTGGGAAGATCACCCACGCAATCGGAGCCTGAATGTGTAGTTAAGTGGTATCAAACTCTTCCTCTTGGCATGCAGATTATTTCTATCCTGGTGAATAGAAATATTTGGGATCGTATGGCGAATGAAGTTTGAGTTAGAGCTGGTTGCCTGGATCAGGCGAGAGAAATTGCCGGAAAGCCACGAACCCCAACATCAAAGACTCGTAGCTCAGAATTTTTGTACTAGTACACATACTTAATCAGTCATTCCAAAGTTGGTCAGTACACTAGTATACTTACTGTACCATTTTTATAAGGACCAGAGTAAAGTGCAAATTCCACATCTCTAGCAATTCTTCTGCTGAACTTTCGTGTCTATGTTCTCACATGTTTAAGCCACAGATTTTTTCAACAACCAATCGCTTTTTTTCTTGTAAAACTATATGAGTAGCTAGAGCAAGAGCGTCTTGGAATCTTGGATGTTTTTCGTGTCTTCAAGTGGTAAAGCGCTGATAAGAACGTTGAAACAGTCTTCTTTCAGAGTGCCTATTATCGACAAATGGGTCGATCGTGCCTCGCCCACAGTCCATAATTTTGGCATTTTTCGCGGCTGACGCGTGTGGTCTCCGCAAGCTGGTGTGGGGTGCTGGTTTCAAAATCTTGAATTAACTGGAAGTATTTGTACTGTGACTATAACGTGTTATTATATTGTGACATTATTCAAGATCCTAATACTATGGAACTCTAACTTTCGAGAATCTCAGATCGAAATTCCAGTTCCATAGTTTCGGTGTATAGGGTTACACACCACGCATCTCCATATTCGCTAGACACCAAAACTGCTGGTCATTCTCTACTCGGACCTCGAAATAACAGACAGCACATATCAGTACATAATAGACAGTTCTCTTCAAACTATGATGTTGATATTCCATCTGAATGAAAACTACGTGTGGCACAATTCCCGTAAAGAGGAGAAACTGACGCCTCGTGAGGCAGCTCCAAAAATGCCAGAGTCTGTACCAAACCAACAACCCAGTCCAATCGTCCCCTAATTTATCTCATTTGGATCACTGGGGTCTCTAGTTGGTGACCATTACGTTTGTTTCGTTCTGTCCAATTTTTGTAGTCCCAAGAGAGCTGTTTTTAGAGGCTCTGGATCTCTGGCCGGCAAAGCGCGTTGAAGGACTACGATTGAAAATCAAATTGTTCTAGATCAAGGTAAGGGTCTCGGAGTCCAGAGCTACAGTGCCGATGGCTACTGGTAAGTTGATCGACTAGGCCTCGGACGGGTACCCGTTTTTAGTACCCGCTACCCGCTACCCGGGTATTTTGGCTGAACGGGTACCGATTTTGGGAAAATACCCGTTGAGCGGGTACTTTTATAGTACGAAAAGTCATCTTAATATATACCGATTACTCGCTTAAATGCGTCCTCTTGAGTCTCCAAAGCTCATAAAGTCCCTGGACAGAATAAGGGAAAGCATTGGCGCGTCGACTACAAACGTTTTTGAGTGGGGTTGACGCCAGTGTGGTGGAGCTGATGTCGGTGTGGCACGTACCAGAAAATTGATACTTCCCAATAGGGAAAATTACCGTTTTTGGAAGGAGCCATAAGAGTACCCGTATGAACGGGTACCAGTTTTCTCCAAATACCCGCTCGATACCCGCGCACTTTTCCGACTACCCGTCCGAGGCCTATGATCGACCCTTATATGAATGTTCATATGAACTGGAAAACTCAATGTGGGAAATTGGTGAACGCGCCCTGGGACGAGTAGTACTCAGCAAGACCTTCCTTGAGCCTTCTGCGTAGCGACTTCCCACCAACTCTGAGTCCATCGTCGAAGCCTCGGATACGCAATTTCAGTCCCTCTGCTACACTCTCGATATCGAGTGTCTTCCAATCGTCCTCGTTCTCCTCCGTCACGATATTCAGCGACTTTAGAGCCGTGCTCTGTGTGAATGCCCTGATGACTAGTCCGTCGCCGCAGTCGTTGAGCGTAGCTTCATCTCTCCGCAAACCGAGCGAAACATGCTCCAACTTCTCGTGTAACAGGTGCTCCATCCCCAGAAAGCCCAAAGAGACACCATGGAGACTAAGAACTTTTAAACGCCACCTGTCTTCCAGTGCGTCTGCCGAGATACGAGGACGATACTGGTCGGACTTGCAATGGATCACCAGACACTCGATCGAGTTCATCAACCACAACTCGTCGGGGCCTGTGAATGCATCCTTCTCCAAACCGGTGGCGAGAACGTAAAACAGGGACTTTCCCATACCATCGAGTGGGCAGGGGTTAGGGAGCCGTGAATGGCTGTAGACGTAATCTGGGCTCATCCTCCCGACGAACGCACATCCCCTCAGTGGGGGCTGTGTCTCCGTGACATTCACCATGTCGGTGAATCTGTTGCTCAGCAGTGTCAACAGTTCTATAGCTGGTCCACCGGTCACTTGGACGTATGTAAAGTATGCGCCGATCTGACCCATGGCCGTCTGGAAGGGTTCGCTGAGAAGCAGCTGTCTGTTTGTGTGGCGTACAAATCGCTGTGTGCACAATGGGTCCTCCGGGACGTTCCACGCTTCAGAGTCCAGGTCAATCAGACTGAAGTTTCTGGCAACTCTATCGTGATCTGGGATGGCTACCTCCAGGCCGTATATCTCAGGGACGACGCTGTGGTAGTGGATCTTGAGCTCCACGAGCCCGTCCATCGTGATGTTGCAGAACTTGGCTCTCGGTGACCTCACGGTCTCCATCCTTGGGAACTCCACAGTGATGCTCTTGATCCCCTCAAAGCCGTACCCCCAGGGCAAACCTCTGAAGTTCCAGCGACAGATCCAGGACTGGATCGGGTCGTCGGGGCTGTATTCCACTCGCTCGATGAATGGGATCCCGGAGAAGATGAGGTCTTTCTTCTTCTCCATGTAGATACGTGGTTGTTTATCCCCCGGAGAGATCGTGCTTTTCACAAAGACGGCCCTTGTCTTGGACATACGCAGGATCCTGTCAAAGAGGGGATGGGTGAACGGTGTTATGGCGTCGATGTATGACTCGTTGAACCCGGAACCCTCTATAGGTCTCATGTAATCATCCTCCGTGATGTCGCAGAGCACGAGCAGGATCGGATCCGTGGTTTCCCACACGCTCAGATCCCTCGGCAATACGAAACTGTGCCTCACTCCTGAGATGTCAAAGTAAGATCCTGCTTCACTCCGCCCGGATCTGACAACGAGTGTGTTCCTCCTCAGATCGGGATACTCGTGGAGGAGCCGCTTGAGACTCCCAAAGTCCAAATGCCTCAACACGGACACGACGAGCTCGGAGGGCAGTGCCTTTAGGATATCCACCCCGGTGAGGAAGCAGTGCTCCAGCCGACACTCCTCCAGTGTCTCAAAGTCCCAGACGGTCCATTTCTGCTCCACCTCGGGCCGGAACGTCCAGTCCACCGGCCCAGTGGACTCCTTCATATGCCGAAGATGGCCAATCACGTGGCTGTGTTTTTTCAAAGCGGTAACCATTGCAGTGTTGACTTTCTACAGCTATCACAGGATGTAATAAGAGTCAGAAGTGCTTGCCTTCGTCCTATATTACCCGCGAGGTGAGAGGATTACCTGCGCTCAGAGCAAGTGGATTTCTTTCTGCCCAGTAACCCGGGACAGAAATCCATCAGTGATCCTTCTCAAAAAAACGTCCACATCTCTATATGAGGGTCCTTATGGATAGTGTAGTAGTCCACCACACGACCTTCACACAGCCTCTTCAACTGCTTTGTCCCAATGACAAGGTCGTCTTTGAACCCCCTGACGCTTAGTTGTAGGCATCGGCGGACAGGTGTAAACTCCAACTCGAACGACCGCCAGATGTGCCCCTTTAACAGCTCAAAATGAGCAGATTTTAAGCCAGAACTCCTCCTGAGGGCCCTAATGAACACGTCTTCTCTCTCGTAGTCTTCGTTGAAGGACGCGAACCCACCTGGGACGGCCACAGAGATGTGCTCCAGGGCCGGCAAGTACACACGCTCATCGACGAGGAACGGCGCCAGTGCACCGTACACGCTCAGGAACTTGAGGTTTGCCGCGACGGTGTTGACTCTCTTGCCGTCAATTAGCGGCACTCGGATCGTGGGCCTGGAATGGATGACGTACCGCTCCAGAGCCATTGGGGTGCAGTACATGATTGAGTTTGTGTAGTGCTTGTACGCCCTCGTGGTGAGGTAGTACATCGTCTTGAGCCTTATTGCTTTCACAAGCGGTGGCTCTGTGCACTGCACCCTTGAGTGGAAGTGGAAGCTCTCAAGATATGGGGTGGACAACTGGGTCCACTTTGGCTCCACCTGTTCCTCTGTCTCCTTGATGTTGAGGGTCTTCACGAACTCCAAGTCCATCTGGCCTAGAACCTCGCCCATGTGTGGCCCCACAACCTGGATGCTGGTCAACCCAGTGGTAAACGTCAGGTCGAAGTGTGTACTCTTCTTCTCCATCAGCTTCTGGTTCAGCAGCAGGCTGTAGGGCACTATATCTGGATTCACAACACCAGAATTCCACTGCTCCGCGTCGAGATCCACCAGGCTAAATTGTCCATCACTCATTCCAATGACGATTATACCATGAATCTCTGGAATCACGCTGTGATACCCAATGAACAGCTCCCGGAGGGACGTGAACCTCAATCCGGTGAAGGAAGGTCTGGGACTTTTCCCACTGGTGAGCCTTGGGAAGATGACTTTGACATACTTGAGCTTGGGCACCCCATAACCCGATATCTTGGAAAGTGGCTCTATCCCCACACAAGCTGAGTTAGAGGCCTTGTAGAAAGCTCCTTGTGAGTACGGGTACTCCATCCTCTCGATGAAGGACACCCCGGAGAATATGAGCTCCTTCTTCTTCTCGATGTACGCTGCGGTATAGTTCCTGTGAGAGTACACCGTGCTCTGCACAAACACTGCCCTTGTCTTGTGGTCTCTCAGGATGCGATCAAAGATGACCCTCGTGAACGGCTTGATGGCGTTTCTGTACCAACGCTCGGTGCTCTCGTCGTGTGTTTCCGTCTCGTACAGCTCTTCAGTGAGGTCACATAGCACTAGGAGAATGTTGTGGTCCTGGAGACACTCCTCCCGAGCAAACCAGCGCGGGTAATAGTGCAGCCTTGTGATCCCGTGGATGTCGAAGTGGTCCGGAAGGGTCTTGTCCCATGCGGTGATAATAACGGTGTGCCCCTTTAGAAAAGGGTAGGCCTGGACCAGGGCCTTGATATCCCTGAAGTCGACAAACTTGAGGACTTCCACTAATGTCTCGTGTGGGAGAAGCTCGAACAGGTTGGGCTCGCCGCGGTGGGTCAGCTTCCACAGCCTGGCACGCTCGATGGCGTGATCGGTCAGTCTTCGACGGATGCGGGGCATTGCTTATGTGTCTGTATTGGCTAGGCAACCTCTCTAGGCGCATGTAGCTCGGGAAAGCCAATTTCACTCTGTCTCACTTTAATGACTGTCCCAGATGTGCGACGAGAGGCTATATCTCCCAATGCGGAGGGAAAATCTGCTCAGGGTGGGATGCCGATCATAAAAGTTAAATTATACGTCGCTCCACATCCGAACATCCACCCGAACATTTTCTACGCGGGGAGCCACAAAACACAAAACTATGTAAACTTTCAATGATCCCTAGAGGCGTACATACTCACTTTTGACTTAATCCTCGGGTGGCTCACGGTGTAATATTCCACAAACTGTCCCCTGGAGTCGAATCTCGGGAGCTCCCTCCCGTCAATGACAACGTCCTTGAACCCCTTCACACAAGTCCGCAGCCTCTTCTTCGGCGAATGGTCGATGGTCAGAGAGCCGCACTGCGAGGCACAGCCCGGTGGCTTGAGGTGTTCGAAAAGAGCACTGCGGAGTTTCTCACTCTTCCAAAGCCCCGTGTACAGTGGTCTGAACTCTGGGTCCTTCTTGTGCTCCTCACAACAACAGTGGACCATGGAGAGGTAGACGTGCTCCAACACAGGAAGCGCTGTAGACGTCTCCTTCATGTATGGCAGAATGCAACCGTGGAGACTGAGCAGCGTAAGGGCTTGGTGGCCCTCTCCGAGTAAAACCTCGGAAAACTTCTCGTGTTGTTGGTTCACTGGCTTGTACCTGTTGTGCACCACCAAGCGCTCCAGCTGGGAGAGCTCGGTATACCCAAGGGTGAACCTGAGTGGCGGGCTTCTTCCCTGGTAATAGAAGCTGCTGAGTTTTGGAGCCATGATTATAAAATCTGGCTGTTTGGAAATGCGGGAGTGGATGTTGAACGTTTGTAGAACACTCGAGCTCAAGACTAGTTTCTGTGAGGGGGAGAGCCGCGTCTCTGTGATGTTCAAAGTTGAGATGGAGCCCTTGAGGCGGCTCAATATATCGAGTATAGGGCCTCCGGTGATCTGGATGGAAGAGCAGGTGCTCTCCAAAAAGGTGAAGCAGAAGCGTGCCTTATCTGCAACCAGGTCGTGGTTGAGCTTATCGATCCATACCCTGTCCGCGGTGTCACAGTTGGGAACATTCCAGGCCTCATCGTCAAAATCAACAAGACTAAACAGTGAGTTTCCAGGCCACGGCAGCTTCCTGGAAACATTGAAGATCTGGGGAAGAACTCCGTGGTACCCAATGAACAACTCCTGTAGCTCAGATGGTAGGCTGAAGTTAGAGAACACGGGTCTCTTATCGTATGGTCCTTTCATCCTCGGGAAAATGATCGTCAGAGTCTGTAATCCGCTGGCAACTCCCAGTGGAAGAATGCCAGTGTACAACTCTGACTTCTGCAGGGCCCTCGTTGTCGTCAGCTCCAGCCTCTCTATGAATGACACACCGGAGTAGATCATCTCCTTCTTCTTCTGTATGTACACCGGCGTGTACCTTTCCTCTGGACAGATGGCACTGTAGACAAACACAGCCCTGGTCTTGGAGTTACGGAGAATACGGTCAAAGATAGGCCTTGTGAAGTACTTGATGGCACTCTCGTATCCAGCCGGGAACTCATGATGCTTGTCCAGCCTGTCACTGGTGTACATCACCGACTTGAGATCACAGAGCACGAGCAGGATCCTCTGTCCACTCTTTCCAGGAGAGAACGAACGAGGGTAATGGTGGAGTACTTGGATCCCACGGATGTCAAAATACAACGGAGGCTTCTCGGATTTCCCGTGTGTGATGAGCACAGTCCTCTGTTTCAAGAAGGGGTATGCCTCCAACAACGGTCTGATGGACTGGAAGTCAAGGAATTGGAGTATGAGAGTGAGAATCTCTTGAGGGAGCTCCTCGAGTCTGTTTCTCTCCCTTTGCAAACCAGGCTCGGCAACATGAGCTCGTATCTTCCTCCATACCGATCGTGTAACATGTCCCAGGAGGAGCCCAATCCCTGCAACACTAGCGCCCGTGAACATGAGTAGCGGTAGTGACCTCGTCGTCAAGATGGCCGTTTCCAGTAGCTGGCGCATCTTTGTTAGACGTTAGATGGATCTATACTGTGAAGGCCGTTTTTGAGCTCAAATGTAACACCTCAGACAAAGTGTGAGAGGTTCTAGAGAGGCTTTTTGAGAGGTTTGGTTATCTGTCTTCGTCCTTGGTGCAGTGGTGTCCGGGTTTCCTTAAAGGAAAGATGCACATAGAGTCTCTCCAGAGTGGTAAATATCTTCTTACAGGTTCTTAGGTTCTTTACAGGGGCTCTATGGTACTTATTCATGAAGGGTTGTCTTCATGAGCGTCTCAGCTCCTTGTGAGCCCTCCCAGACGTACATTCCCACGATAGATCATATAACACCCGAACATACACCCGGACATTTCAAAGGGAAGCTTTGAAAACGCCAAACAATATGTCTGGGCTTTTCTTTGAGGGATGATAAAGGTTTATTCAGGGCTTATCAATACTTCAGTATCTGCTGGAAATAGTTTTCGCCTGCTGAGAGCACTTTTGGAGGGATAAATTATTGAGACAGCTGGAAAAGAGGATCTCGAATTCTGCATCACAGAAAAGTTATGAGAGAGGTAAATATTCGGCCTGGTTAAAATTTTGACGGCTAAAATCACCATTCTAGGATAACTATAGAAAGCTAGACAACAGAATCCTCTGTAGCGTTCACTGATGACCGCAAATTGCCACACAAACAACCCGCAAGCATTACCAAATCCCAGCACCCAGCGCCACATAACCATTCCTGATAGGTCAGCGCATCAAACGAGTTCGCGCGCGCCGGCCCAAATTGGCAGACGGAGCGGCCCACGGGCTTCAGGTTCAAATGGCCCCAGCCCGGGAATCAGCAGCGCAATCACAACCAAAGATCGTAACGCACAATGTCAATGAAACTGGACACCATCGTGCAGGACCTTCTGAACGACACGCCCGTCGCGGAGGTGGCCAACGTCGTGGCGGACCTCAAGCTGATTGTGGGCAAGAACATCTCCGCCGAGCTCGAGACCGCACTGAGATCTTATAACGTGTCGAACTGCGTCGTGGTGGAGTCTGAGGACCAGAAGTACGTGCTCTCGGAGTGGAACGCCGATGAGAACGACACCTTTGTCGATTTTGCCCGTGGTGTCTCCATCCAGGTTGACCACCTGTCACAGAAGGTTGTCAAGGTGGAGGATATGGGGGTCAGCGAGGATTGTGCAGGGTTACACGGGGAGATTGCCGAGTACTTGGAGGAGAAGTATCCAAGTGAGTTTGCACTGCTCGTTGCCCCAGATATGGAGCATTTCGTCATTGTCGGTGAGAAGTCCAGTCCCGCCAACTTCTGGAATGCCAGATGGTGCTCCAAGTACACGCTCTCGGGATCCACGCTCACCAGCCAGGTTGACATTGACGTGCACTACTACGAAGACGGCAATGTGAGACTCAAGACGAAGCAGACCGTCGAGGGCCAGGTGTCCGGGTCAGGCCTCGCCAGCACGATCAACAAGCTCGAGGACCAGCTACAGCTCAAGCTCCAGAAGAGCATCATGGAGATCAACACCACACAGTTTAAGAACCTGAGAAGACCACTTCCAGTGACGAGAGCAAAGGTCCAGTGGGGCAAGGCCATCGGGAACTACCGCTTGGGAAAGGACGTTGCCAACTGAAACGCTCCATATCTTTCATCAAACACAATAAACAGCAAGGTAAACACGTACATAACATCATAAGAACTTGAACAGCGTGTACACGACAAAGAACGCCACCAGGGCCATGCCGACATACCTCCATATGCCTGTCCCGGCGGCCATAGATCTCCTTAACCCGCTCGAACTCTGCTTGAGGTTGTCGTACAGCCTCGACATCTGGTCGTTGAGCTGTGTGATGAAGCTGTCGTCCTGGGCAATGTTGTTGATGTCCGCGTTGACCGCGCGGAACTGCGACAGTTTGTTCGCGAGGTCATCGAAGCGGGAGTTGTTCTCGTTCTCGACTTGGGCGTAGCGGGACATTTTGGTCGGTTGTTGGTGGTTTTGGTGCTCTGTTGTTGCGTAGTTAGGTGGTTGTTTGGAGGATTCCGAAAGGCGGAGCTGGCGGGAATTTTCGCGTTCTACGGCCGAAAAATGGGAGTCACGTGAACAGTCACGTGCTTTACGGTTAGAGCAACACAAGCCATAAGATTCCTTAGCTAAACGAGCTTCTCCTTGTAATCACCGTCAAAGAAGTCGTATTCCTGAAGTTTAACCTCCTCAGACCAGAAGCAGAGATGGATGAGACATATCACAAAGGCCATTGGATAAAGCTGTCCCTTGGCGAGCAGGCACATGAGCTTACCAGGCCATGAGAAGTAGAGGTCCAAGCTCATCACCCTCTTCACCACCTCTTCAGGGAGCCAGAACACCACCGTAGGCACCATGATATCCTTCGTTGGCCATACAGAGTGACAGAACACTACAATAGAGACCACTTGGGAAATCAGGAGGACACATGGAACCACCTTGGCAACTGGGATGTTGATCAACGAGGATGAAGGACGAGGCGTAGCAGGGTATTTACCCTTTGAGGCAGCAATATCACGGTAGAACTTGAAGTAGAGGAAGGTCATCAAGGTGACGAAGACGTAATGACAAGCTCTGGAACCGTAAAAGGCATCCAAAGGAGCACCATGGTATTCTTCAAACTGGGCAGTCCACTGATAAAGACGCGAGGTAAAATAGTCAGCATAAACAAATACCATAACGGTGTCCCAGTCGCTGTTTGACATCGGTTGTGCATGAGCACCCATGGTGTACACCAGAATGGCAATTCTCGAGAGAAATTCAGGGAAACCTGCGCTGCTCAAGAGAAACTGTTTTGTCAGTACACCCATCTGAGCGGTTGAGTTGTTGCGGAAGTGAAGGACGCCCAACTTGATGATGTCCCTGACCAAAACGGTGTATGTCATCATTTGAGCTGATGCACTGAACTCGCTGCGAGGGATAAGCTGGCTGGAGGAGAAGATCAACGCAGCCAGACAGCAGAAGACAATCTCAAAGTGGAGGAACTTCATACCTTCATACTCGGTAGTAGGGAGCGTCCCATGCTCATGGGCTTCAATGAACTCAACAACAGGAGTCTTAGAATCAGCATAAGCAACAACGCAGTATCTCTTGTGCTCACCATTGGCCCTGAGGACCCAAGTCGTGCTATCATTCATGCCAATCTCAACGTTGTACTCCTCATCGTAGACGCAGCGTCCAGACTCCAGATCGTGGTACATGATGCTCCCAACTTTGTCACAGAGCCCATGCTCCTCAAACTCCTCTGTACAAAGACCAAACGTACCAACTTTGTCACAGAGTCCTCTCGCCTGGAGTCCGACATGACACTCACCGTTCAAGTTCTCGCCAGTGTTGAAGAAGTTTTCATCCGGCCACAACGGGATGTCGAGCTTGCTGTGGCGCTCAGGGTCATTTGGGAGTGTGAAGTCTGGCAAAGGTTCGTACAGGAGAACTTTAGCAGTGACATTGTCGATGTTTTTCACGGTGATGGTGCTGGTTGTGTTCTCCCGGACGAGGATGCACTCGTGCTGCAGGACGGCTAGCGCCGGTGTGATGAGGGTCAGTGGGGCCAGCAGTGAGAGGTGCATAGTGTTATGGGGGTTCAGGAAGTGCTTACTGGTAAACGAGTGGAAGGGAGGGGGTTTGCTCTTCAAAATTTACTTTCAGTTTTGATGGGTGTGATCTACGGTTTGGTAGTTCATCCCACCGCTTATGGGTCAAAATTAGCTCATAAAGACGCTGCAACATTTGGGTTTCTTGGTTCAATACAATGTGCTGAAGCGTTAATTATTCAAGTAGCTCCATCTGGACCATTAATGAAGACCATCTCTATATCATCCGCAGACTTGTACATGAGGGCCAAGTCCTCGTCGCTAGCCATACCAAAAACCACTTCGAGGACTATCACCAGCATATATCCCCAGTGACCACCTTCATAGAAAGCGACAAGATACTGGGGTATGGGCCTGTACCACCAGACAGATCGGACTTTCATCAATATCTCATCAGGGTAGAGAACCCAGTCTACAATGGAGACACCCCGGGCACTGAAAAATGATGGGAGCACTGTGAAGACGAATCCACAAACCCACAGAGCGAGGCCAACCCACAGAATGAAGTGGACGTGTCTGGCTATCTTCTCCCTAGCCACGAGGATAGGTCTGAACATGAAGTAGAGCGTGTGACTTAGCACCAGGACCTCCCAGAACATAGCGACTCTGACGGCAAGGGCACAGACTGCCAGGATGTTGCTCCCATTGTATCCCGTCATATCGTCCCTGCTAAAACAGTAAAAGACGATCCAGGCAAACAGGTAAAAGCCGTAAAGGGAGGCAACTACCAAGAGTCCCCTGTGGAGTGCTTCCCAGTTTTCTCGTTGACGGATGAAGATTGGTTTGGCCAGCCAAACGAGATGTCCAACGAGGATGACGAAGAAGAGAACATTGTACACTGCGAGAGTGTCAAAGAAGAAAAAGCGTCCCCAGTGGGATATCTCAACAGAAGAGGTTGAAGCCACATTCGTGAAAACACCTGTCATAATTGAGTTGAAGACTATAAGTTCAAGCACGAAAAAGGGGATTCTTCGATGAGCAGCACCGGTTGTTGGATGACCTATAACTCTTGTGCGACTCTTATTTTGATGGAGCGGGATTGCGGGGACAACTGTGAAGATGTAGGTCCACCCAAACTGGGCCTTTTTAGCCTGGAAGTATAGAGACGAAGGCTGACCGTCATGTTCTTCTTCAAACGTTGCCCTCATCTTGGTATGACTGAGACTCGAGTTCTGATACAGCAGAACGCAGAAATGTCCACCAATCGGAGTCCAGTGGCTGTAGGAAATACTTTCACCAGGACCAATGACTCCGTTCAGCTCAGAATCGTAGTAGAGCTCTCCGCTGGGTTGCCAATGTGCACGGATGCCTCCAGGGGAGGCACACAACCCAGTATCGGCCAACCCGGGCGTACACGGTCCAAACGTGGTTTTGGGATCAGTGTCTTCAGAATCAAGGAAGTCGTGCTCACGTGCCCAGTCAGGGATGTCCAGACGTGTCTCTTTGGTGTTTGTGTTAATGATGCGAGCGTCGTAGACCATGGCTGACGCGGTTGCGTCCCAGTCGTTGGTGACTCGGATCTCTCCAGTGCCGTTTGCTTGGAAGGCAAAGCATCGGTGGTGCAGAGCTGCCTTGGCCACTGGGAGAGCAGCTAGGAGGAATGTTAAGAGCCACATGTCTGCGCTGTCTGTGGTCTGTCCGTACAAGACTGAAAGAAAGGCGACGAGAACATTTGCATTTAAATCGGGCAACCCACCGCCAATCCCCGGAAAACGACATGATTTAGAAAGGGATGCAATCAGAGAGACCAAGGGAGGAGCACAGGTGACAGGTAAGCGGTGCCCCATGCAAAGCTGAACCTTCCCTGAATCCAGAAGTAGTTAACCCCTTGACTCGTAAAAAAAGGGGTTTTAGGCCGCGCATGTACAAACTACTGCTACCGCCGGTGTGACGAGGGTCAGAGGGGGCCAAAAGTGAGCGGAATTCGAATGCTATGAGTGCTGTAGAGTATTCTTTTTGGTTGATAAGAACTGCTTCCACGGACCAGACTGGGGGTGAGGTTTGAGTAGGCAATAGGGGAACCCATTTAAAGCCGCGGCGCAAGCAAATCACGTGACCATAACACCATATAATATGTCAAGCCCCATTAACTTATTCTTCGGAGTCTCCATGGGACTACAATGAGTAAGGATGAGATTAGTCACGTATCTTCTCAAGGAGAATCTAAGGTGGCCATCTCTATATCCCTTCCGGTGTTATACAAGTCCTTGTAGCTGGCCTCACTAAACACCGCCTCGAGGGCAAATGCCAGTATGTAGCCCCAGTGATCGCCCTTGACGATGTTTGTGAGACGGTAGTCGAAATAACCGTTGTACCACGAGACTGGTTGGACTCTGTCCAAGACCTCATTAGGATAGAGGATCCAGTCAATCAGGGAGACGCCTGGCGAGCTGAAGAGGAAGGTGAAGACAGTGAGCCCAAAGGCCCAAAGCCACAAGTCAAAGCCGACGAGCAGGATGAGATGGAAGACAATGAACAAATGAAAATTGGAGACAAAAATATGATGGATGGAGAGGTAGAGTTCACAGCTTATGCCCAGTGCCTCACAAAACATAGCGACTCTAAGAGCGAGAGCGAGAACCGCAACGATGTTTCTTGGGATGAAGGCAGTCTCATCCCTGCTGAACTGATAGACCCAAACGCACACACCAGAGTAAACACAAGTAAGAAGAAGAAGCAGCCAGAATCCCCTTTGAAGGGTATGGAAGTTCTTTCTTTGACGGGTCAAGAGTGGCTTGGACACCCAAATGAGATATCCAACGATGACGAGGAAGCAGACAACGTCTTGCATCGGAAAAGAGCCATAGAAGAAAAACTCGAACCAATGGGATGTATAGGCACCCATGTAATCAGAGAAGAACGTGACAAAAGCCATTGACCAGCATTTGCAAACCATGATTATCATGACCACAAAAACAGGAAGGCATCGAATATCTCCCAACAATGAATACGTCCAGGAGTGGATTCCAGAACTGTTAATCAGCACCAAGTCCAACATAAAGGTCATGATGAACCCCGTCCAAGAGTGTATAAATTTGGCCTGAAGGTATAGAGATGACGAGAACGGCGGGTAATACTCCTCTTCGAGCGATGCCCTCTTCTTGGTAGAACTGAGACTCGAGTTCTGGTATAACAGGACACAGAGATGTCCATAATCTGGCAAGAAGTGACTGTACACAATGCTCTCACCAGGACCAATGACCCCGTTCAGCTCAGAATCGTAATAGAGTTGTCCGCTCGGCTGCCAATGTGCCCGTATACTTCTAGGGGAGGCACGCAACCCGTTATCGGCCAACTCCGGTGTACACGGTCCAAACGTGGTTTTGGGGTCTTTGCCCTTGGAGTCGAGGAAGTCGTCCTCATGGGCTAACACAGGGATGTCAAGACGTGTCTCATTGGTATTTGTGTTGAGTATGTGAGGGTTGTACACCATGACCGAGGCGGTTGCGTCCCAGTTGTTGGTGACTCGGACCTCCCCGGCAACTCTCTCTTGGAAGGCGAAGCATTTGTGGTGTAGGGCCGCGTTCACGGCTGGCAGAGCAGACAAGAGGAGGGATAGGTACCACATCTCTGTGCTGTGTGTCTGTTTTTGTGTGTGTATATGGTTGAGACGGGAGGCAACGAGAACATTTAGATTTGAGCCGGGACAGCCCGCGCAGATCCCGGGAAGACAACATGATTGACTAGAAAAACACAAAGATCGATGGAGTCAGACAGACTGAGTAAAGAGGTCACTGGTTAGCGGTGTGACGCAGAATGAAACATCCCTGTGCAAAAGGCTCGTAAGGATTTGTGTTTAGGCCGCGCATGTGCGGGGTAAAGCTTACGAAAAGTAACCCGTAATCTGATAAGACATCTCATTAATCACTGTGGGTATGGTGTCTGCCACTGTTGACCATACTGTGGAGCCATTGGTGGCTGGTTCTGTGGGATTGGTGGGATCTGGGACTGTTGCTGGGTGTGCTGAGCTGGCTGGTACTGCTGTGGATACTGTTGCTGTTGCTGTTGTGGGTACTGCTGCTGTTGAGGTTGAGCCTGTGGAACCTGTGGGGTCTGCTGTGCTTGCGGCATCTGTGTGATCTGCTGCTGAGACACTGATGGAGTGTGTGGTGTTTGCGGGGTCTGGACCTGTGGCTGAGGGACGTACTGGTGTTGGTACTGTGGTTGTCTCAGCGGGTCGGTGATCTCCTCATAAGTGTTTGTAGCCGTCTTCAACTTCTTGTAAAGATCCATCAAGTCATCCTTGCGCTGTCTGTACTTGTCAATCAAGTTGGCCAATTCTGGTTTGATGAGGACAATGTCTTGATACATCTGCTTGAACTCCTCGCTCTGGGTCAACTGGATCGCCTCGTCCTCGGACTGGGCATTGGTCAACAACACGAGCAGCTTCTCAATCTGTTTGGACTTTGCGAGAATTTCCTCCTCCTTGCGTACCTCGTTGGCGAGCTCCTCTGGTGTTGGGTCGTACAGCGGGGTCACATAGTTGAATGGGAAAAGACCAATGTTGCCACGGAGGGAACCCTTGCCCCAGTCCTTGTAGACACGCTCTATCACGGTGATCACATCACCCTTGTGGAACTTGAGGTCAGCTGGGTCAGTGGAGAACGAGTCGTAGAGCGCACGGACACGGGAGAATGTGCGTTGTTGTGGCTGCTGCTGAATTGGTGCCTGTGGCTGTTGTGACTGCTGTTGGAACTGCTGCTGTGGTAGCTGTTGTACCTGTGGCTGTTGGTACTGCTGCTGGTACTGCTGTTGGGCCTGTGACTCTCTGAGAGACAACTCAATGGCAGCCTTCAAGTCCTCGTCTTCAGCGTCGAGAGCCTGTTTCTGTGGCTTGGAAGGCGGGAAGTACTGTGGGTAGGACAAGGACACCTCCTTATATGCGTCCTGAATTGGTCTGAGCGATGGGTCCTTGGAGAACGAGTCTTTGAGCTGGGTGATGACCTGGACGACCTTGGTCTTGATCTCCTTGTGCGTGCTCGGGTCCTTGAGCTTGTTGAGCAGCACCTGTGTGAACGACTTGGTGGCGATCTCCTGTTGGACACGGGAGCCACAGTTCTCGGCGATGGCCACGAGCAGCGAGAGCGTTCTCAAGAGCACGTTGGCGTCTCTTTGGGTGGTGAGCCTGTCCTTGATCAGCTCCACACAGATTCCGCAGTTCTCCTCAGGTTTCTCGAGAACCTTGTCGCAGACATCGAGGTTGTACTGCCAGTTGTCGGCGGTGAGCGTTGGGTCGGTAGCCTTGTTGATGAGTTTGTGGAGGGACATAGGGTGGTGGTGGGTGGATGTTGGAGAGATGGATGAGAAAGCAGCCAAAGTCCCTCTCCTAAAAGAGCCCCCACCAACCACCAAAACACAGCCCTGGCCGGCCAACGGGAGCGGACCGCGCGCGGAATTCGCTGTGGCCCTTACCACATTTCACGTGACCACAGAAAAGGGGCATCGAACGCATTCGCGGGAAAACGCTCACGCCGATGACTTTTCCCCTTTCCCGCTCTCGTGCGTAAAACAACGTCAACAGTCAACGACTGTACTTAAAGGCAGTGGCTCCCATCTGATTTCCACACCCCTGCCACACGCCCTCCCCTCACTCACTCCACAGCACTCACTCCACAGCCCCAGCAATGGCCGCTAGATCCAGAAGAACGTCGAGCGTGGGCAACATCGCCCTCGGCGACTCCGTCCCTGGCTTCGCTGCACAGCCGTCCACCCGCCAGAGCAGAACAGCCTCCAGCTCACGCGTTTCCAAACTCTCCGAGGTCTCCAAAACGGACACAGAGATTGCAAACAAGATCTGGACCGCATATGTCGAGCTCAACTCCCGCCACACGTGGATCACCCCGCTCTTCATCATGGTGACCTTCATCGGCGCATACCTTCTTTCGGGCAACTACACCGAGTCCAACCCGCTCCACATGTTCGTCGCCATCTCGTACGACGTTGGTGACGGGATGTACGCTAAGGGTATCAAGGACCTGGCCTTCGTCCTGTTCTACATGGTGGTGTTCACTTTCACCAGAGAGTTTGTCATGCAGTGCATTCTCAGACCGCTTGCCGGCGTGGTTGGCTTGAAGAAGCAGGGAAAGATCAAGAGATTCATGGAGCAGTCCTACTCCATTGTGTACTACGGTATCTCTGGCCCATGCGGTCTCTTTGTGATGTACGGCACAGACCTCTGGCTCTTCAGAACCGACTCCATGTACAGAACGTACCCGGACATCAACATGGCTTACAAGATGAAGCTGTTCTACCTCGTCCAGGCCGCCTTCTGGTCCCAGCAGTCCGTGCTCTTGATTCTCCAGGTCGAGAAGCCAAGAAAGGACTACCATGAGTTGATCATGCACCACATCGTCACCATGCTCTTGATCTGGGCCTCCTACGTGTTCCACTTCACCAAGATGGGTATTGCCGTGTACATCACCATGGACGTCTCCGACTTCTTCCTCGCCACTTCAAAGGTTTTGAACTACTTGGACTCCCCACTCGTTGGACCATGGTTTGTTCTCTTTGTGGGCTCGTGGGTCTACTTGCGTCACTACATCAACCTCAGAATCCTCTGGTCCGTCCTCACTGAGTTCAGAACCGTTGGTCCATACCAGTTGAACTTTGCCACTCAGCAGTACAAGTGCTGGATCTCCCAGCTCATCACTTTCATTCTCATTGGTGCTCTCCAGCTCGTGAACCTCTACTGGCTCTGGCTCATTCTCAGAATCCTCTACAGATTCATCTTTGGCCTCGAGGCTAAGGATGACAGATCCGACAGCGAGGACGAGGACGAGGTTACCGAGAAGAAGACACAGTAACACATTCAAAAACAGACACCCACAGACCATCATTGCATCCACCTCCTTTTTTCTCATAAGCTGTTGCCGCTTTCCACTAATACTCTAATCCTTTGGTCCAACAACCTCATTACGCGTCTGATGGCAACAGGTAAACCTATGTTCTACTAATCTCTATCAACCGTTGTAGATATGCTCATTTATGTACATGAATCAGTGCGTATTTACACCGAAGCGACATCGCTACGGGTCTTTTCGTAATTTTGGAAGGCTCTGAGTCTAGCCTGCTGTCCAGCCTGGGCAGCCTTGGAGACGATTCCGGTGAGAAGTGTGACGGCTCTGGTGGAGTCGTCGTTAGCTGGGATTGGATACGTCACAAGAGATGGCTCAGAGTCTGTGTCAATGATACCAATCGTTGGGATCCTCGTCTGCATCGCCTCCTGGAGCAACACTCTGTTCTCAGTTGGGTTGAGCACCATGATGAGGTCCGGCTTGACAATGGTCTTCTGCTCCTTCACGGACAAGTCACGGCCCGTTGGCTTGTCGCCCATATCAACCTCCATTCTGGCCCACTTGGAGATCTCAGTGGAGTTGGTGAGAGTACCAGGAACCCACTTGGAGCTCACGTAGTACCCACCACAACGACTAGCAGCTCTCTCCAACACCCTCTCATATCCGTCTCTGGTGCCCACAAAGAGCACAATACCACCTTTCAAGGCGATACCCTCGGCAACTTTGCAAGCTCTCTTCAAGTAGACCAACGTCTTCTCCAAGTCAATGATGTGGATGTCCTTGTACACGCCGTAGATGAACTTCTGGTTCGAAGAACGGTAGAGACTCTTGTGATGACCCAAATGGGCACCGGCAGCGAGGAGCTTAGCCACGCTCAACTGACCCACGGATGGCGGGGCAGCAACGTCCTTGTGTGGGATGTACACGTCCTTCACCTGTGCGCCGAGTCTGCTGAACTGTGTCTCCATGAACTGTCTGCGCAGGAAAAGCTCCTGCTCGGTGTATGCCTCCTCCTTGAGCGATGGTTCGAGGTTTGGGAATGTCTCAGAGTATGACGAGCCGCCTGTGCGCTTCCCGCCCACGTCGAGCTTCTGCTTGTGGATGTTCACTGTGTAGTCCTCAACGAACTTCTTGAGCTCGTTACGGAGCGTCTCGTTGGCTGCGAGTTTCTGTGTGAGTGGAGTTGTAGTCTCGCCCGTGAGGATCTCTCTGACTTGTCTGTCGAGTTCTTGCATCTGGGCGTTGGTCATCTTACCCGCTTCCGCGAGGAGCTCGGTGATGAAGTCACCGTCATTCGTGGAGTCTGTAGTGGCAACTTCGGTGGCCTCAGTGGGCTGTGCGGTGGTGGTGGTTGTCGTGGATTGGGTAAGCACTTCCTTCTGGGCCTCGGCGCGCAGTACGCGGGCACTGCTGAACGAGCGGGCAGCCACTCTCGCTGGGAAAGCGTTAGTAGACAGTAATAAGGCAGTAGAGCACAAGGAACTTACGGATCCGTGAAAACATCGTCGGTGGTGTGCACTTCCAGGCCCTTTTCAACTCCCACATCACCGGCGCTTTGGACGTCGCTTCGGCCAATTTTTTCCACAGCTTCGCGATCCCGAGTTTTCAGTAGGGGCATCACACAGATCACGTGATTGGTCACGTGAGTACCGGTGAAAGGAAATCTCCGCCCTCCGCCACACTTTTCTGTGGCGGGGCCGTCGGGGAAAATTGCGTGCTGTGGCGCCTCCGCCGATGGATCTCTCCACTGTGATTTAAATACCGGGAAATTTTCGTCCCTCCCACGTTCCTCACCTCCACCAGACCCTTCCACCCATACATCACACACTCCAGATCCCACAATGGTCAAAGTTATTGCTGCCGGTGACGCCTTGTACTCGTCCAGAAACCTCGAGAAGAGAATCGACCCAAAGATCGTGAAGGTCCTCAAGGAGGCCGACACTTGTTTCCTCAATGTTGAGTTCCAGACGCCAAAGCACGACACCCCTCCAACATACAACAAGATGTACCTCACCAGTATACGACCAGAGGCCTTCGACGACCTCAAGTCGCTCAACTTCGAGATGCTCTCCATCGCCAACAACCACACAACCGAGTTCGGCTGGAAGGGTTTGCTCGACACCCTCGAGGAGGTTGAGAAGAGATCTTTGACCGCTATTGGTGTGGGTAGAAGCTTGGACGATGCCAAGATGGCCAGATTCTACGATGCTCCAACTGGTCGTGTCGGGTTCGTGTGTGCCTCCTCCACTGGTTCCCAGTGGGCCATGGCCTCCAACAACGGTGCTCACACCGCTGCCAGACCGGGTTTGCTCCCATTGAGATGGGCTCCATCCTACGTCTTGCCAGAGGAGCAGTTCAAGCAGCTCGATGCTATTGACAAGTTGCTCGGCACCAGAAACTCCATGCAGGTCAACGCTGACGTTGAGATCAAGGACTTGGTCTCCGAGAACAGATTCTCCTTCGGCCACATCTTTGAGGCCAACCTCACCATCGTCAAGGCCGAGGAGGGCGAGAAGGCACACGTTAGAACGACCTACAACCAGAAGGATGCTGAGAGAATCCTCAGATCCGTCGAGGACTGTGTCCAGAGATCCCACCTCCCAATCTTCTCCCTCCACACGCACGAAGGTGACTTGAACAACTGGTACACACACAGACCACCACACTTCATCCAGAAGATTGCCAGACAGTCCATCGATGCCGGTGCCAAGGCCTTCATCGGCCACGGTGCACACATGCTCAGAGGTGTCCAGATGTACAAGGGCAGACCAATCTTCTGGAACGTTGGTTCTTTCCTTATGGAGTTTGAGATTGGTGACTCCTTCATCGGTCCAGAGATGTACATCACCTACGGCATTGACCCTGAGACGGGCCGTCCATCCGACTTGCACAACACCAGATCCTACGGTCCAAACGGTGAGAACATTGGGTTCAGAGGTGGTCGTAAGTTCTCCGTGAACATCATGGTTGAGCTCGAGATTGACGAGGACAATGAGGACTCCTTCACTTTCAAGATCATCCCAATTGACTTGGGTCTCGACACCAGAACAAACAAGCTCAAGAGAGGTTTGCCAGAGTGGGCTTCTCCAGAGGTTGCCAAGTTCATTGTCAACTACTTGGAGGAGGCCTCTGCTGAGTGGGGTACCAAGTTCAGATACGACGAGGAGACCGGTTACATCCACGTTGTTGTCTGAAGGATTCTGTGTAATGAAGGAATAAAACCTAGATATGCATGATTATTAAAAGTGGGAAATTAAACATTACTTCGTCAGACATTAATCGATCCAAGAGACGATAGCAGAGCTCTGGCGGGTTACTCTGAGATAGTTTGTATGTGAGCTGTACTGTGCAAGATGTCATGAAAGCACTTTAGTCAAGTCTGGTCTTACCGTTGGATGAAGAAGCTAGGATGGGGATACCATTGCCAATGTCGAACTGACTCTCCACAGATGTGACGGAAGATCTGGAGTAACTCCGTGGAACCTCCTCGAACACTTCAGAGTCAGAGTCTTCAGATGTGGTGGTGGTACTGGATGAAGCAGCAATGTTGCCCTTCTGAGCATTCATCACAGAGGCAGCCACGGCAGCAGCGATAGACTGTGGTGTAGGAGAGTTGAGTGGTGGGTTGGTCAAGGAGTTACCACGTTGTCTCGTAGACATGATGTCAGGTGGGTTCGTCAATGAGTTGCCACGCTGTCTTCAAGACACAATATCAGACGCTGGATTCGTCAACGAGTTACCGCGCTGTCTTGAGGACATGACATCCATCTCAAAGTTCTGTCTGACGGATCTTGAACGAGTTCTTGTCATCAACACGCCGAGACGAGCCTCTTCATCACCATTCCAAGTGCTGGCCAATGGGTCAATCTTGTAGATGTTCACCTTTCTGATGTCAGAGTAGGACCAACGGTTCTTGGCAGTAGGTTCATTGATTGGCAAGTGAACGTACTTGGTGTATGTGAAGACAATAAAGGAAAGAGTGGAGCCAGCAATGACATCAACGAAGTAGTGATGTGTGAGGTACATCGTGGACCACCAAAGCCATGTAACGTAGAACACAAAGAGCAATCTCACCTTTGGGAAGAGGTAAGCCAAGAACAAGGCGTCCATGGTGGCACATCCCGAGTGCAACGATGGGAAGGCACCAAACACCACTGGTGAGTTCTTAGAGAAGTTGGTCGTGTAGAGGTCCAAGTGCAAGAGCTTGTCGATACGTGCCAAACCACCTGGAGAACCAAGCATAGTGTAGTTGGCAGGGTCCAAACCGTGAAGGATCTTATACCATGGTGCGGCGGCAGGGAAGATGAGTTGGATCACAACACCGGTAAGGTTCATGTAGCCAAAGGCAAAAGCAAAGGATCTCAAGGCAGTTGGAGGGCCCCAAAGGAACAACATACCAGCAACGAAGAAGGGCAGACCAAAGTGGATGAGGCCGTATGGCAGCCAAGCCATGATGTCGAGAAACGGCGTGGTGGTTGTAGCGAGCAACTCGGACAAGTTGTCACCGTAGAAGATGGTCTCCACGGCAGGGAGCACCTTCACACTGATTGGAGGTCTGTACTCAGCTGGGATCTTTGTGGACGAGAAGAAGAACAACAACCACGTCACGATAGGAAGGGCGTTGAGCAAGAACTGCGATGTCAGCGGCACGAGCAACAACAGCGTCATCAGCCCCACGAACAACACCTTGATGAGCAAGGGTGCCGGATTCAGAAAGAATGCCATTGTGAGGAAGAAGGCCAAGGTGCCAAAGTGCAAAACGTCGTTTCTCTGCCACTTGAACTCCTTGAGACGTCTGATGGATGTCTTCGGGTTGGTGTCCCAGTCGAGCTGGGCCACAGTGGCGCCCGTAGGCCTCTCAGAGAGGAAGTAGTCCTGGAACCAGCGGACCACGACAGACATTCTCTCTTGTTTGTTTGTTGCGATGCTTCTTGTGTGGCGGGGGGCCGGTGGATGCGGGTGTGGTAGGGCGGTTAGGCTGTAGTTGGGTGTACGCGGACCTCTGGTGGCGATAGTGTGGAAGGAGCGGTTTGGTTGGCGATTCGAGCGGGTCTGGCGAGGAAACAATAGGCGCTTTGTTGCTGGCGGTGCGTGTGAGCGGGTTGTTTTGGTTTTATTTCGTGGCAGGTCGCTGCCCCTATTTTTTTGTGCATTTCTTTTTTCGCGGCGCTGTCGCGGTTTACCCGAAGCCGAGGCCCCGAGGGCCCGAGTTGCGCAAAGACGATTACCCAATTAGGCTGGATGGCGCTGAATGGCGCAAAACGAGGGACGGGAGGGCTGCTCCACGGGCCGATGGAGACGGGACATCGGGAAGCAGCGAGGTCTAGAAAGCGATAACAGGAAAACACACCTTTGGAAGGTGTCACAACAACACTAAGATGACACCCAGAGCAGTTCGCTGCGACCAAAAGACCCATCACCCAAATTGCGCAACTCCGAACACCCGGACACCACAAACAATAGGCGCCTGAAAAAGTTTGTGATACACGCCCGTGTAAACAACCCCTCATTCGTATCGATCCCTTCGCAGACAGCACCAACCCCACGACAGAAACATGGCAGAAGTACGCCGTTCCCGCCGTGCCAACAAGGGCAAGCATTCGAAGTTTGAGCAGGAACAATTGGAGATTGAGGAGGCTCTCAGACTCGCCGAGGAGGAGGCCGAGCAGGAGAGACAGAGATCGGAGGAAGGCCATGTGCTTTGCATGGTCTGTGGCACCACAGACAACAATTACGACGCCGAAGAGGAGCGTGACATGATCCAATGCGATGACTGTAAGACGTGGCAACACAACGAGTGTATCCTCGAGGATCCGAGCATCGTTCCTAAGATCCACCTCTGTAATCTGTGTGACCCTGATAACGAGTTCTACAAGACCCTGGATTACGAGCTTGATGTCGAGGAGGTAAAGAAAGAGATGGCGAAGGACGCACTGAAGAAGCAGAAGAAGGAGGAAGAAGCCAAAAAGCTGCTCGCTGAGCTCGAAGCTTTCAAGAAGGGCCGTTCACTTGATGAAGAAGACGACCAGATGGATCATGACCATGACGGTGCCAGCGAAGAGGAAGGCTCATCTAGTGATAGCGACGATGACGATGATAATGAAGATGATGAAGACGATCCAGACGCAGAACCCGAAAAGAAGGTTCGAGTGAAGAAGGAGAGAACACCAAAGAGATCAAAGTCCGCTGAGCCTAAACCCGTGAAGAAGCGCAAAGTTTCGTCACCGCCACCGGCAAGCACGTCATTGTCCCACGACGAGATTGAGCAGAAGGCCAGACAGGCCGTGAAGAAGAGATTCGAGGGTATGTTCCAGAAGCTTCTGCCTGGGTACAAGTCGTACCAGGAGGAGGATAAGGTGCGCGAGTTCTCTGAGAAGTGGAGTGTGAAGCTGGAGGAATCTCTATACAACGCGTATCACGATCCAGAGACAGGAAAGCTCACGAGAGACTACAAGGAGGTGAGTACAAGGATCTTTGTGAATGTTAAAGACGAAAAGAACACCAAACTCCGTAACTCGATCATCAACAAGACAGTGCCTTTCGACAAGCTGGTACGGATGCCAGTCAACGAGCTCCTGAACCCTGATCTACGTAAGGAGAAGGAGGAGGCCATCAAGGAGTCCATGTCTCATGCCACACTGGAG
Organism: Petasospora rhodanensis; assembly: GCA_030569395.1. Classification (NCBI taxonomy): domain Eukaryota; kingdom Fungi; phylum Ascomycota; class Saccharomycetes; order Phaffomycetales; family Wickerhamomycetaceae; genus Petasospora; species Petasospora rhodanensis. The sequence continues at coordinate 57,450 of JAJMKQ010000281.1, forward strand.
AAGGCACAGGTCTCCAACATCAGAAGAACCCACAAGGGAGATATCCTCATTGAGAAGGAGGACAGTTCCGCGTCTGCCTCGTTCGACTTCAACGTTGGTATGCACTTGGACGAAGACGAGAAGAGATTCACACAGTCAGAAGACAGTCTGGCCAAGAGTGAGCGTAAACCATCGATGTACGACACGGTGGATGATGATCACGACGAACCATTCAACGCTGATGCACAGGATGACCACCACGATGAGACCACACCAGCGACAACTATCACAGTGGAAGAGGACGACGACGAACTTGCAGCCATCCTCGGCGAGACGAAGAAGAAGATCGAGGAGAAGGTTGACTCGTACGATCCATCCGCTGTCTCCAAGGATGCTACGTTATGGGAGGGACAGACCATCTTCATCGGTATGACCAATTTCGCCTCCACACTGCACTACAAGGCCACGACTCTGGTTGCCACAGACTTCCAGGCTGTGTCAAAGAAGATGGTGGATCCACTCATACCTATGGAGGTGGAAGGCCGTCTGGATGCGAAGAAGGCCGATGACTACTTGCTGAAGGTGAGCGGGACGAGAAAGCTGGTGTTGTTGGAGCTGAAGCCCCAGACCGATGGCGATAAGGCCAACTTTAAGAAGCTCTTTGACTATTTCTACTTGAAGGCCAAGTTTGGTGTTGTGAAGAGCACACAGAAGTTTGTCAAAGACAGCTACTTGGTGCCGATCTCCTCTCATTCTCCGAGATTTATGAGAGCGTTGAACTTACAGGACATCGGCGCGGAGAAGAGCGAGCGCCTCTTTGTCGTGTTTGTGGTGCGTCAGGAGCTCGTGCACCAACAGGCGGTGGAGAATGATGGCTACGACCCGGCGGAGACCGTTTCCAAGACGGGAGAGTTTGACTTCCTCTCGTCGCTGGGTGCCAACGAGATGGCTGTGGTGAACAAGATCTTTGACACTACTCCACAGGCCAAGAAGGACCCATTGCTACTGATCCAGCAGCTTCAACAGATGCTCGCCTCCAAGCAGAGCTGATCCCCATGTGTGTAACTTATTTGCTACAAATTCATAACTTTTCAAACGTTTCGCTTTTCGATTAACCCTTTATACATTACAAGAAGAAACACCAAAAAACCCAACTACTCAAGCCTTAGCAACAGCCTTCTTGACAGCAAATCTTCTCTGCTTCTTCAACACCATAACCTTGAATCTGTCAAAGTCAGAAAGAGCACGACGTGTCTCTCTCTGAGCGATCTTCTTAGCCCAGGAGGACTCGGCCCACTTCTCAGAAACACCGGCAGCGGTGAACTTCTTAGCGACAGTGGCGGTTCTGGCACCTCTTGGAAGAGCGTAGGTGAGTGGGGTCAAGACAACGTGAGCCAAAGAGATGGACTGTCTTGGGACACCGGTGGTTGGACCGTCAACCAAAGCCTGTGGATGTTTGTTAGTATTCTTCGTTCAAGGTTGCAGGTATGGAGGATCTGGGTGGAGATGATCGTATCGTGCAAGATTCGTATGAGAATGTGAGCCGTGACGCATGGTATAATGCTTGTGTAAACCCGTCTTCTTCTTCTTAGTCTGTGTGCGTCTTACTCGTAGTTCTCTGCTTGAGAGAGTAGGACCTCTCCTTGTTCTGATGTGCTGGCTGATTCCTTCACTCTCCAAAAATGTGTGCTGAAAAGTAACGACCCGTGCTCCAATCTTCGTGAAACTTGCGTAGGATGTAGGACTGTGTGTGATAATTGCTGTGATCCATGAATCTCCTTACGAATCATCTCTCCACTCGTCTCCGTTGGTGCTCTTAACTCACTCTCTTGTGGTCGATAATCTCAACAATGGTGGCCAACTTGCCAGCGTACTGGCCCTTGTTGACGAGGACAACACGGCCGACCTCGACCAATCTCCAGTTGGAAGCCTTAACGGTAGTTTCAGTGGACATCTTTGTTGGTGGTACTGATATTCCTCTTCTTCTTCAAGCCAGAGGAGGGTCGTGAGTGGGTCCGATGTGCAATTTTTCGACTGTGCCAGGGAATTCCTCCCGCGACCTGTCCGGATGCGGAGATTTTCGCGGAACATTTTTCAGCGACGGGCCCCCGCTGGCCACGGCTCGCGCGAAAGCTTTGGGCGGGGCGCGTGCACCTCTGGCCTGCTGGTGTTGGTGGTGTGCGGGTGTTTTACTGGTTTCGCGAACTTCTGTGACTGCCCTAACTGAATTCACGTGACAAGGGCTTGCACACGGCTCTTCGAGGGCGACTGCCCTAACGGCTCCGCAAAAAATTTGTTTGGGCTCCCATCTTCTCCCACGCTTCAGCACTGCTGAGGAAGAACAACAAGCAAAGGACACAGTGTTTTGACAGTTGTTTGGACCTGTGTCCTTGCTACCCCACACTAAAGGTATGTCTGCACTCTTTCTGCTGAGCTGCTCCGATGACCACAGACCCACAATGGCTCTCCTTCCCACATCGTTTCAATGATGATATAATTTGCGTTTGAGTAACCATTACTCACTCGGGACACGCCTAGTCTCACTTATGAGGGGTAATGGCTTGTGCAAACAACCTTTCTTTCTGACATCTACGAATCTTGATCATCCAGAGCAGCTTGAGATCCGCCGTTGATCCAGTGACTAACAAGATCCACACAGGTATGTTTTCTTGATCCGACACATCCAGCACAGGGGTCCACACATCACACGTTATCGGGATGAGAAACGTTCGCCTTTTCTTGACATTCATGAAGAGATAAAAACTATTACACCAAGATCTACGCTGAGCTTATGACACTTTGATGTTTGGACCCAGGCTGGCGAGTACCGCACATCCTGAGGTGACGTATACTAACCCAGACATGAAGCTTAAGATGTTTAAGAAGAAGCATTGTGAATGAATGAAGAAGACTTACCACACACAACCGTAGTTTACCTGATCTCTGATGCGCCACAGCCGGCATGATGGCAGGACTTGGTGGAAGCAGTCCACTCTTTCTCCATCCACTCACCTGTTTAGCAGGCTACAGTGTCGCGCGTGTCACGACTCTATGGCCATTTTCTTTCATTGGTCGTGATGTAGGACTGTTTCTATCTCTGCTGAAGAGAGTTTTAGTGTCATTGAGTGGGGTGTCTCCTATTCGTTGTGTATGAGATTGTTCATGGGACACAACTGAGCTGCCCAGCCACAGGCCCATTGACAACTACAAATATGTGACGAGAGTCAAAAAGCATTGGAATTGGAGATAGAGGAAGTGGTGTTCAAAGAGTGTAGCCGATAGTCCGCGGATGAACACAAGGTTTATAAACACACAGACTGGGTGTCACTCTTCGAGCAGGACCACTGCCCTATCGAATGGAACCGTTTCGGCATAGGCCAACCTTGGGCGGTGCTCACTAGTTGGGACCAACCTGGCGGGCTGCCACCACGCGGAGTTACTGGCCACCGAAGAAAAAGTATTTGGAATGAACCCGATACTGCTCACTGAGTGATGACACATACTTCAGAACACCAGCCAGCATTTGTCCACTCGTGTCCGGTCAGACCCGGCAGAGTTGTTCATCTGTGGAGCGCCTCAGAAGAGAGACGGGACATCAAAGGGCTCTGTGGTACCTCAAGGAAGAGAACAGTCAACTCCAAAATAAAAGAGCAAAGCATGCTGGGCCACGAAAAACCGTTTATCAGTCGCCCATGACAGCTCTAATGTTTGATTTCAGTCAGCAGGGAACATCTTCTTCTTGGCTTTAATCACCAAATACCCGGTCTTTGTGCCAATGCAAACCATCGTGATGAGGTATGTATCCGTTCTTGTAGCTTTCATTGGCACAACCGGTACAAACCATCCAACTCCAGTTTTTTTTTCGCTAACGAAGTGGAATGAATGATGGGACCACACACACACGTCCATCACGGATGCTAATTCATACCCATCGCTCTTGAACAACGTCATCGTCCAGTCAATGGTATACCTCATATCCGAAATGGGCACTACAACACCAGAACGCATCCACCAAGAGATTTACTCCCCCTTGAACACACCGACAACCTCAGCCTCACCACAGTTGATCCAGTACTTTGAGCACAACCTCGCCATAAACCTGAGACATCACCTTCGTGGACTCCCACAGTGCACAATCTCAGGGATTGAAGCGGCATTGATACATACCGTGCTACTCTCTTCACCGATCCAGTCATCGCCAAGCTCAACGCGGGATACCCATTTCCACACCATGTGTGAGAAGATCCCACTGCCGCCTATCAATTTGCAAGTGGGATGCTCAGCGCTGGGCCGTTGGATGGTGGTATACAGCAGAGGCCTAGATTGATGCCCGTGTTAGCGCAGTTGCATGGGGTTTAATCCATTCTGTGATGGTTGATTGTGTGTAGTGCAGGGTTGCTTAATTATAAAGATAGACACACAGTCATGAGTCATCGGTGACGGTGGGAATCTTCGCTTGGGAGTGATGAATGGATGTAGACTACGACTGTTATTTCCCCCGCCAATTGGGGGATGCATTTGTATTGAAGGAGAGAGAATGTGTGGGTCGCACACCCGGGCGGACTTGACTGGGCGGGCTCTCCATGGAGCATACCCGTCTCGCGCTGTGTAGAAGACCAAAGTACACATTCTCTCCCAGTGTGTCATGATACCTGCCACTTCACACGCTCTCTGCTTCGGGTGTTCCCCGTGAAGAGAGAGTGCGGTGTTCATGGAGGCACAAGCAACGAACTTGACAAGAATGCCAGAACTCTCCGGCCATATTTCTCATACCCTCGTCGGGCCAATACAGCCACAACGCTTCTGGGATCCATATGTAGTAGATGAGTACGTCAATGCTGATATACCTGACCCTGATGCGCACAAAGAACTTCACAATCTCGTTTGCCGTTTGATGTTGGCACAAGAGTAGACGCTTGTTCTCTTCGCGTTTTTGTTGGTATTATCCCAATGTGGAAGTTTCCCTTTTAGGAAGGGTTTTGGTCACCCGCCCTCCAGGCGAGGTGCCTAAGAAGTTGTCTTTGTCTCACATTCCTTCCTTCCTTTCCACTTTCTATAGAATTAACCTTTTGCTACTCTACTCTCGTATCCATTGTGATCCATCACCCAATTCA
>JAJMKQ010000282.1:0-60466 GCA_030569395.1 Petasospora rhodanensis
AACGCCCTCGACACCAAGATTGAGTGGACCGACGCCTTGACCCCAGGCCTCAAGGCTGAGTTGTTGACCTCCTTGGTTCCAAACGCCTCCAAGGGTGCCAAGCTCAACTTGATCTTCAACCACCCATCCGTCACCGCCAGAGCCTTCTTCGATTTGTTGAAGGGCCCATCCTTCGTCGGTGACGCCACCTTCGGCCACGACTCCTTCACCGCTGGTGCTGAGGTCGGCTACGACATCAACTCCGGTAAGGTGACCAGATACTCCACCGCCCTCGGTTACGCCCAGTCCGTCTACAACGTTTCCGTCACCGCCACCTCCAACCTCTCCGTCTTCTCTGCCGCCTACTACCACAAGGTGTCCCCAGTCACCGAGGTTGGTGCCAAGGCCACCTGGGACTCCAAGGCCGACGCCGCTGCCGGTAAGGCTGTCGGTATCGAGACCGCTGTCAAGCACGTCCTCGACTCCTCCGCCTTTGTCAAGGCCAAGGTTGCCGACTCTGGTATCACCGCCATCTCCTACAACCAGGTTTTGAGACCAGGTGTCAAGCTCGGTCTCGGTGCCTCCTTCGACGCTTTGAAGTTGTCTGAGCCAGTCCACCAGTTGGGTTGGTCCTTGACCTTCACTGCTTAAGTCAGTGGTGACCCGCACAGGAGTTGATCTTCTCTATATAGCCGAATAAGACTGTTAATACCTTGTACTTTTGATGGTGTAGATCTGATGTGTGGGGGTGCGCACCCGTCGCGAGGTGTCTGTTTACCTTTTCTCCCCCGTACACACCACCACACTCCGGAGAATTTTCTCTCTCCACGATGGTGGAAATCAAGGGCCTGACCTCTCTGGGAAACGGCACACACAGACTCGATGGGGGAAGCAAGGGTACCACTCTCGAAAACAAGCTGGGGTTCTCGAAGAAGCTGATCGGCCTACTTTCGCAACGTCCACTTTCAGAACTTGGAGGAGCTGTTGATCAACGATTACCACGACTCAGACAGCGAGTGGGACTCAGAGTCAGAGTCAGAGTCAGACAGAGATCCAGACTACTGGCCCTGCGTGGACTACCGTGAGACCACCCGTGAAGCGTCGATTGAGCTGGACCGGGTTGATGCTCCCAAGTTGAAGAGACTCGTGCTCCACCATTATGATCATCTGGATTACCATCGTCGGCCTCTCATCTCCAACCTTAACTTTCCGCTGCTCAAAGAGGCCAAGATAACTATAGGAAGAGGTCCACATACCACAGAGAATATGAATGTGTTGACCGACTGGGAGTCGGAGCTGAGTCTCTTGAAGCTTCGCAAAAGACCATGGTTTCGCAACGTGATGAAGGATATGTCCAAGGGCATCAACTGGTCCTTCTTGGAGAACGTGGAGAAGTTGGAACTCAACTACGTCAACAAGGCACTGTTTCTTCCCTACACGGGACTCACAGAACTCACGGTGACATGCACACTCAACGATCTCTCAGTGAAGATGGACCTCCCTCTCCTCAAGAGACTCACAGTGATGGGCGTCTGCATCCCAGAATCCAAGGGTCCATACAAGTTCCCAGAGATCAAGGCCAAGTCCGTGGAATACTGCCACATCAAGACTGCATGGTGGCGCGACAGAAGTGAGTATGGTGATAAGTGGATGGAGGATGGATATGGGTGGAGGGACGATGGATATGGCCACCGCTTCTTTGTCAACCGAGACGTGGAGCCCATTGGAGGGATCTCCGAGTTGCTAATCGGTGTTGGGTCTCCTTCTCTGAAGGAACTGGATATCGAGTTGATGTACACTCACTACACCGCCGACCCAACGCATGGACATGTGATGGAGGGACTGTCGGAGATGGACTGCTCCGGGCTCACTGAGTTGTGCATTGCCGGTATCCCTGATCCTTTTAGCGAACGGCTTGACTCGTTGGAGCAGAGCTTCCCTATGCTCCAGAGCTTGGAGATACTTGGCGAGAAGGATGGTGGGTATGTGTCTGGTCCCATGGAAGACTACCGTTTGGATCTCGGGAAGGTAGAGGCCCCGGAGCTGAAGGAGCTCGTTATTGGCGATTCATCTATCCAGTTTTAGAGCATCTCCATTGGAGCCTTCCCACAGCTGGTGACGCTGGAGGTCAATGTGTCTGGTGCCTCGGAACTGATGTTGCTCGAAGAGATGTCCTCTTTGAAGACGATCCACGCGCCCCGGACCCTCTTGCGTTGTTTCAAGGCCATCTCGCTTCCAGTCCTGGAGCACGTCTCTCTAGAGATTGATGTTCAAGGCCAGGGCAAGATGATCGATCACATCAACCCCAGCGCGGTGGTGAAAGTAAAAGAGTTTGATTCGGAAGACTTTGACGACTACTTGCCATACCATTGATCGTGCGCATAAATATATTCATCTCTTGACACGCTTCGTCCTGTATTCTGGGTTCAGCTCATCAATCATCTCCTTGTCCAAGCTCTCCGTGGTCATAGTCCGCAACACCGGGAGCGACATTGCGTAGAAGGTGCCCACATGTCTGGCCTTGATGGTCTTCAAGGAGTCCATCTCACCCAAGAGCCTGAGTTTATTGATGTATGGCATCTTGAGAACCAACGACTCCAGGCTGGGGAATCCACCAATGTCAACAACACTATAGTAAGTGTTGAAGTTGACCAGCTTCATGGTCAGTAAATTAGAAGCTTCCATCCTAGTAATCCGAATTGTTTCGATGGCATTGCTTCTTCTGTGCACGTCCTCACGCTTGGAGACGTACTCTGGTTGCTCTCCACCGTCCAAAGTGAGCGACTTCAAGCAGTTGAGAGCAAGGGGAGGCATAGTTCCCTCGGTGAAGATCGGATCCGTGATGCCCTTGATGGTGAGATGCTCCAGAGAAGACCCATCGTACGCCCGAAAAAACCGGCAAACCGCGGCTGTGATGGAGAAGTGAGCCTCAATGCCAGGGAACTGCAACGTCATCTTCTTCAAGCTGGAACAATATCTCGTGATGGCAGTGTCAAAGTCCCATAGCTGTGGCTCAGGATGGTAGGAGAGTGGGTCCCATTTGAGTGCGAGGCGGAGCTTCTTCAGAACTGGGGCCTGGATTATGGGCACATTATTCTTGTAAAGCTCGTTGCACACCACAATCAACGATAGTGACTCCAATGCCGGGAACGTGACTAGTGGGTAGTCCTTCGATGTCACCACTGCGAGCTTCAGCTCCTTTAGCCTCTCCAACTTGACCAAGTTCCAGTACGGATCGTGTACGAACGTAAGCTCCAGGCTTTGTGCATGCTTCAAAGAGTCCATGAACCCAGAAGTACCATAGAGTCCGGATAGGACGCGATAGTAGCTGTTTTGTGTGAGATCACTCTGAAAGATCAGGTCGTGGCTGAACGGGTGAATCGTCAGGTTTGCGTGTTCAAGTTCTGGGAAGTTGTTGTTCTGCAAGTTGGGGAAGTGTGGGTCAGGCACTGCTGAGATAGACAGTTTCTTAAGACGTGGTGCTGTGTTGCCCTCGTAAGAAGGCTTCAGAGGTGTCGGGAAGTCCGTTATGCGTAATTCCAAATCCTCAGCGTTTGCAAAGACATTGTTAGCAAGTGAGCATGCGTTGACGAGTGTGATTGACGTGGCAGCGATGGTCTTGCCGTTGAGAGACCAGTAATGCTCATGCTTCGGTTCGAAGATCAAGGTAGTGGTTGGATAAAGAGACAGGTCAAGTCTTGAGAGGATGTCATATCTGAAATAGCGTTTCATGCCGCTTTCGTCAAATATCTCCTCGATGGCTTCATGGAGTGGGATTGGCTGCCGTGTAAAGTGTGGGATGTACAGCGAAACGCCACGGAGCGCTTCACCGGCGACACCAGCGTGTGTGAAGAGCGCACCCAATCTCAAAACAGACTTCGACAACGCCTCCCCTGAGGATGTAATCATCACTGCCGATGGTGTTTCGTGAACAAGCTGCGAGGCCTCTTTCAAGATGCTGGAGTCAGCAAACTCGTCGTCAACGACAACGATGTTGAAGTATGTTCCTCGAAGAAGAGTTCGCATGCTACCGAATCCATTCGGATGAGCAAGGTCCACAATGTTCACCTTTCCCTCCATCAACATGCCATCTGTTGTGTCAAAGTTTTCGAGTGAAGTGCCCTCCATGAACCGACTAGGGTGAAGCAATCCCCAACGATGAAAGAGGAACATGGGACGCAATGATCGGCACGCAAGCAGCAAGTGCTTGATTGCGAGTGCATCCAGATGCTTGATGATGTGTAGCTGGATCTCACGCGGGAGGTCCTCGATCAGGTTCAATGGGCGCTTCATCGCTGTGTGTTGTGTCCGCTCTGCGAGACTGCGGCATCCATATGGAAAGCTCTCGCTGCGTAGCGTAGATCAAGAGCCTTGAGATGCCCATCGAACGGGTTCGCGAAAATTCGCGGAAATTCGCGGCGCCTGAGTCACCGAGTGCACCGGGCCGGAGCCAGCTGATAAAGGGGATCTGCCGCCGGTTTCCTCCCTGTTTGCTGACTCTTCCGGTACACAACAGCAGAAATGTCATCCTTCAACCTCGACACCCTGGTGAGACCAAATATCCTCTCACTGGAACCATACCGTTGCGCCAGAGAGTAAGTCACAGACTCAATTCCCGCCCGCAACAGTACTAACCCACTCAGTGACTTCAAGGAAGGCATCCTCCTGGACGCCAATGAGAACGCCTACGGCCCCGCAGTGACCGATTTGGACACCGACGAAGAGTCCCAGGAGTTGCACCGTTACCCCGACCCTCACCAGATTGAGCTCAAGGAGCTGATCTGCAAGTTCAGAAACGGCGAGAACAAGTTCGACATCTCTCAAGACGAGCTCATCACACCGGAGAACATCTGTCTCGGTGTCGGCTCTGACGAGAGTATCGATGCCCTTATAAGAACTCTGTGCCGTCCAGGGAAGGACAAGCTGCTCACCTGTCCCCCAACTTACGGAATGTATTCGATCTGTGCCACCATCAACGACATCGACATTGTCAAGGTTCCTCTTGACTTCTCGACTTTCCAGATCCAGCCAAAGCTCATCAACGAGGCCCTCAACAACGACCCATCTATCAACATCGTCTACATCACCACACCAGGTAACCCAACGGGGACCAAGATCAACTTTGAATACATCAAGGAGATTCTCGAGAACCCAACGTACAATGGTGTCGTGGTTGCAGACGAGGCATACATCGACTTTGCACCAATTGGCTCATCACTCTCCACGTTGGTGAACAAGTATCCAAATCTTGTCGTCATGCAGACCTTGTCCAAATCCTTCGGTCTTGCTGCTATCAGACTTGGTATCACATATGCCAGCAAGAAACTCGCAGGCATCCTGAACGCGTTGAAGGCTCCATACAACATCTCCACTCTCACAGCTAATGTGGCCACTAGATCTGTGTCTGCTGAGGGTGTCAAGTTGATGAGGGAGCGTGTGGAGCTCTTGAAAGAGCAGAGAACGAGATTGATCGACGAGTTGCTCAAGGTTGATCAGATTGACAAGCTCATCGGTGGTACTGACGCCAACTTCATCCTTCTCCAGATCGTGGACAAGGAGGGCAAGCCATCGAGTCCTATCGCTAAGGAGATCTATGAGAAGTTAGCCACTACCAAGGGTGTGGTTGTGAGATACAGAGGAAACGAGCCAGGCTGTCCTGGTGCCCTCAGAATCACTGTTGGTACCGAGGAGGAAAACACCACTCTCATTGAGCGTATCAAGGAGATCATCGCTGCTCTCTAAAGCTAGAACACGGTTTACAAATAGACAAACTCATTGAATTTAGAATCTCGATGTAATATCACTGACAGCACGTGCGGAGAACTCCCTGTGGATCATCTGCTGAGCCATCATTCTTCTTTTTGCCTCATCAACTCTGATCATTGTTGCACTTCTGTTCTTCGCCTTCTCCTCGTCAAACAACTTCTTCTGGCCACTGTGAACCTCTTGTAGGATCTTGTCGTGGTTGTCGTTCAGCTTGGAGATCTCATCAGCGAGCTTCTTTGTATGGTTGGCGTAATCCCTCGTGATGGAATTCAAGTGTGAAACAACACCGTGCAAGGCCTCAGCGGTTGGTGGAGCATCGAAGCAAATGTTCGCAGCGGTCTTGAGTGAGAGAAGTCTCTGTTCAGCTTCACGGACTCCTGTCGATGTCTTGTGGAAAGTCCCTCTCAGCTTGTTCTGGAGCTGTGCGGCTTCGAAAGGCAAGTCACGAGCAGCCAGCAGTGATGGATCTGATGTCTTCTCCAAACTGATGATCTTCTCCTTGAGCGTGGTGACACGCTTCGCGAGTTCGTCAAGGGTAGTGTTGATGGAGTCAGTGTTAATCTTCTGGTTCTCTGCGGCGTCCTTCAAGTCTGCAACCACTGGTAACCTCGAGGAGACAATGGAAGCATAGTTCACGGCTTCGTCCAACCGCCACTGTTCACTGTGCCCAAGCGAAGCCTCAGTATGTGCCACTGGTACATTCATATGATCCTGGATGAATAAGCCAATGGCCTTCTGGTTCTCACGAACAATCATCAAGTCAGCATTCGTCTCGTAGATCAACTTCTCCAACTCTCTGTGAGTGTCATTGTTGCTCAGCGGAGGATACTTCACATCGCCAACTTGGACAAACATACCAAGTGGTTTTGGCAGATGGAAAGAGCCCAGGTATGCCTCTTCACCTTCAAAGGCCTCGACATCAACATCATTCACTTCAACTGGATCTGTCTGAACACCCATCTCAGCATACTGTACTGTAGCGTCGACAACGGCTTCTTTGGTTGGAATCTCGGTCTGTGTGGTATTCTCAGAAGTGGCAGGCTTCTCACTCTGAGCAGCTTTGTCAACCAAAACAACAGTACGTGTACCATCGTCTTCAACCCTCCCTTCTTCTGCTGTTGGTTCGTCCTCATTTTGAGCATTCTTACCAACAACCACAATCGCATCGGATGCCTCGGTGGGCGTATCAGCACTCTCGGACTCCACTTCAGTCTTTTCCTCGGTCTGTTGTTCCGTCTCCGCCTCCGTTGGAATCTGCTCAGGAACTTCAGCATCCTCTTGTTTCACAGCTCTCTCAGACTTTTGCTTACTGTCATCAGTTGCAGACTCTTTCTTGATCTCATCCTTGACAGATCCGTCTTCGTTGAGGTTCTGAGCCTCGGCGTACAACTTCTCCTCCTTTGGACTCTTCAGGGACTCGTTGTCATCGTTCTCAGACTTCAAAGATGGGTCGATGTTCAATCCACCCTTCACCTCTTTGCTCAAGCCCTCTGTGACAGCACAGTCTTCTGTGGCTTCACCAATGTTCAGATCTTCAATGTCTTGCTGAAGTTCACTGTCTTCTTCGCCCTCTCCTTCATCAGACTCGTAATCAGACTCAGACTCACCGTCAACGATCTGTGTGCTCTCAGCAGTCTGCCCAGTCTGATCAAACTGACTGTCATCTTCTTCCACAACTTCAGCGTTATCTGGAATGTTGGATGTATCCGGCTCTCCAGTGGTGTCAAATCCTTCAAATGAACTGTCGTGTTTGAGCTCAGAGTCCTCTGGTTCGTCAAGGTCATCGTCAGACTCCGACTCTGGAAGCGGGGCGAGTGTTGCACCCTCCACTGGAGCCGATTCGGTTGGTTCTTGAGTTGTTGCTGGTTCTGGTTCTGGTACCTTCTTCTCTGTCTGTGGTGAGGCAAACACGTTCTGGGCCTCCGACTTAGCACTACCGAAGATGTCCTTCACATCTGACTTCTCACCACCAAAGATGTTCTTGGAGGAGTCCAGGGAAACTGACTTGTTTGCGAATGCAGCAAATCCTGATCCAGCAGACACAAGAGGCTCAGTCTTCTGCGAGGATGTTGGTGTCGGTGACTTCGGCTTCTCGCCAAACTTGAACGAAGACGCGTCACCAAATGTGGACTTCCCGAATGCAGCACCACCAAATGCTGAAGCAGCACCAAAGGAGGTTGGACCAGATCCAAATGTAGCACCGCCGAAGCCAAATGACGTTGGGCCCTTGGCTGCTGGCTCCGCAGATGACTTGATCTCTCCAACTTCTTCTGGAGCATCTTCGTCACTGGAGTTTACATCATCAGCTTCATCAGGCTCGGACTCACTCTCAGACTGCTCCACAGTTGACGATTCGTTGACACCACCAAGGAAGGAGCCAAAGTTCATAGAGTCAGTCTTCTTACCGATGTTGGCAAATGGTGACTCCTCCTTTTTCTTCTCACCAAACGGCGGAGCGGATTTAGCTGACCCAACGTTGGCAAATGGGGACGTCTCCTTCTTGTCAGCACCGATGGAACCAAATGGACTTGCACTTTTGTTACCGATAGAGGCAAACGGATTGTCCAGTTTGTCAGCTCCAAATGGTTTCGATGAATCCGTGGAACCACCAAACAAAGACTGGCCCAGGTCAGGCTTCTCCGAGGCAGTTTGATTGGAACTCAACTTGGCAAATGGAGATTCGGACTTGGCGGCAGCAGCAAATCCTGAGCCACCACCGAGGTTGGAGAATGGCGATGATGATGGCTTGTCAGATGGCACTGGCTGGCTGCCGAATGGAGCAGCGCCAAAAGCCGGCTTGGAACCAAACCCTGATGACCCGAAAGCGGATGAGCCAAATGCTGGCTTTTCAGAGTTTGAAGAAGCGCCAAATCCAGATGATCCAAAGCCAGTAGAGCCAAACGCTGAGGAACCGAACGCTGGCTTGCTCTCACTAGAACCGAATGTGGCAGAACCAAATGCAGGCTTCGAGTCAGATGATCCGAATGCTGTTGATCCAAAAGGTGTCTTGGTTTCTGTGGAACCGAACGCAGTGGATCCAAATGGAGACTTGCTTGTCGAAGAAGAACCAAATGCGGAGGAGCCAAATGCTGGTTTTGCGTCAGTAGTGGATGATCCAACGGTAGAAGAACCAAATGACGACGACCCGAAGGCTGGCTTGTCTGCTGAGGTAGAGCCGAAACCACCGAAACTTGGCTTCGTGTCTTGTGTTGTAGTGGACCCAAAGCTGAAAGTAGAATTTGCGTCAGCGTTGAAGCTAAATGGAGCAGGTTTCTCAGTGGATGAGACAGGCGAAGAAGCTGGTGCGGCGCCAGAGGCCTGAAGGGCTTTGCTGTACAGCTCCTCTTGGAACGAAACAGGTCCGTCCTGCTTGAAACTGCCGTTCTTGAGGTCGTGAACATGGAAGATGTACCAACCCTGGACCTTACCGTCGTTGCCCAAGACCCACACGGTTGGAAGCCATTCGGCTTCAGAGACACCAGCACATGGCTCGCTCACTGTTTCCTTCATGTTGACGTCTGTGATCAGACCGATGGCGTTGAGATCGTTGCCGGTTTCATCGTTGATCGGAAGAGAAGCCCTGGTCGAGTCGTCTGCCGGCTGGATACATTCTCCTGGGATGAGTGCCGACACGTCGGATGCTGTTGACGATGCGAGTAATGTGAGCGATGGAAGCGTCGACGAGAGGTTGTGCAGTGTAGATGAGTAGACTGTCTGCTTTCTCCAGATACTTCCGAAAGCAGGAACCACGTCGAATGTCTCCTGGAACTTGTTGGTGTTGGTAGCCTTGTCGTGTTCGATGATAAAGATCTTGAAATCGTAGCTTGGGTCGTCATCTTCGTCGTACGCCAACTCCTCTCCAAACACGGCGAGGAAAGTTGAGGTTGAGAGCCACGTGACTGAGAGGGGAACCATGTCATCGACGTCCTCTGGCTTCTCAATAGTCACCTTCACTGTGCCATCGGTGGTGATTTGTTGGATTGTGCCATCATTCTTGCCAATGGCTATCTGCTTGCCCTTGGGAGACCAGCTGAAACTGAGAACGTCGGAGGCAATCTTGTTGGATGACTGAGATGTGAAGTTCAGAAGCTGAAGTACCTTGTCCTCAGTGAGAACTGCAGCGGTGGAGCCAGATGCAGGACATGGTGTCAAGACGTCGACCTTGGAACCAAGCATAATAGATTTGAAGCTCTGCACTGAAAGCGTTGTATAGTTTGATGCACTGATCTCCGCAAAGAGCACAGTGGTGTCCCTGGTGACCACGAGAAACTTTTCATCACTAGAGAACACGACGTTGTTGAGGTCTGGTATCGAAAGGACGTGCTTTCCTGTTGTGAACTCTTCCTTCTCTTCTGTGATGTCTTGTTTCAAAGCAGCGAGTGTGCCAATGACAACATCATTAGAGCCTGCAGCAGCAAAGAGCCCAAGGTGCGGTGCATAGCTGAAGTTATTGATGTGTCTGTACGGTAACTTCTCGTTGTAGTCACTTGTGAGACGAATTGGATCTCCGAGGAGCTTGAATCCAAAGTCCTGTGTTGTTGTTAGTCGTCTAGTTCTGAGCGGCGGTGGAATAAAGGGCGGCAATGTCCCTTCTTCTGAGAATGGTGGCACATACGTCGCTGGCATTCGTAGCGAGCTCGTCGACCACTTCACTCATTGTGGCGATGTAGCGTTGTTATCCCGGTGTGGTTGGAGCCGCTGTTGATGTCTGCCACTTTTCGTTTGCCGCCGATGATCCCAAAAAGTAAATAAAAGTTCGTTGGTTCGGGCACACAGTAACAGAAACCCCCAAAGTCATGCCTTTGTGAACAATGAATCGGCAGCTGTCTGATTAAAAGACACCTTGCGTATCATGCCAACTCTGTTAAATTATGTGACAAGATGACAAGTCTACGTATGGCGTGCAGTGGACCAATGAAGCACCCACAAAGATATAGACATCATTAATGCTGCGCTTACCTGATCACGTGCCAAGAGCCAAACCTCTCATGTCTTTCCCCAACCACTCTGGATGAGCAGAAAGACTACAGTAAGCGGTCATAAAGATGTAAGTTCATTAGTCATAGCACATTATAACGTAGCCTCTGTGTGGTAGAGCATGGAGCCCACACGGTAGCTCTTCAAGCGTGGAAGAGAACCAGCAAACTTCACTGGACAGTCAACACCATCGATATCGATGATAAGCTCTGTAAGTCGTTGATAGCCCAGCATTGCTATCTGAGAGTACCTTCCCAGACCCCTGAAACCCAGAATCTTGATGCTGTTGAGCTTTGGTGCGATCAAGTCGAGAGAAATGTTTGGGAGGCTGGAGTCTGGTTCTGGTAGAGACCTCTGCTTCAGCCACTCGGCACCAACGCGGAGTGTCTTGAGAGCAGGGAAAATGTAAGGTGCAGTCCCAGTTCCAAAGTTTTTGCGAAAGATGACCTGGTCGACGCCATCAATTCTGAGCGACGTCAAACCTAGGCCATGGTATGAGCAGATCACTTCCTCCAACTGGTAACTCAACCCTGTATCAAGGCTTAGGTCGCTGAACTGAAGGGTCAACTCCTGGAGTGAGGAGCGGCCTCTTGACCCAAACGCGTTGAGAAGGTTCTGGAGTCGTGGGTGAGGTGGAGTGTTTGGGAAGCCGATGTATTCCTGATAGTTCCATTGGATCTTACCGTAGATGATCTCAATATTTGTGGTAGTGACAAACCTTGGGAGAAAGATATTCCCAGTACCACCCAAAACATAGAGACAGTAGAGCACCTTGAGTCTTGGTAGCTTGACAAATATCTCTCTGTTCATACATGACTGTGTCGACAGCTGAATCCTCAAGGAAGTGAGTAAACTGTAGTCAGGCCTGTTCAAGAGCGGGCCAACAAAGTAGCAGAGGTGGAGCATTGAAACAGAGTGCAGGAAGGAGAAGTCCCTCTGGGACAAGGAGAAGTCTGCAGTAGTGAGAGCAGACTGGATCTCTTCGTGCGTGAGGTCACGCTCCGTGTACATGCTCACATCTGGCTGGACGTCGACGGCGTTGATCAGCTGAGCAGATTCGAGCGCGGGGAAGTACATTCTGCCAAAGAACAGAGGGAACACATGTGGCTGGACAGTGTGGAGAGTGAGATGCTTCAACATAGGGGCACTGAGGTTCGTGAACGTCAACAAGTGGTGTGGAGCTGGTGGAATTTGATTAGTTGCCAAATGAAGAGTGTGTGCGTTAACGAATAACACATCAGATATTGCCTTAGCACCAATCAAAACACAGTTCTTTGCGGTGATCACTTTCCTGCGTAGAACCCAAAGATTGCCTCGGGCTTGAATCAACGTAAGCTTTTTGATAGGGAAAGACTGGAAGTCCATGAAGCAAGGGAGTGAATTGAAATAGTAAGGAGGAATCTGAAGATCTGGTGTAGATGATATCTCCATCGCGGTTGTAATCGCAACGGCTTGGGACATGTAGTGAGGTATGTATACCTTGATGTTGCCGAGCACCCTATCCGACGCGTCACTGTCGGTCAAGTCCAAGATGGGCCTGAAGTTGAAGCTGGTTCTCGTCTGGCTGGGGTCATAGAACAACATGTTCACGTTCGTCGGCATGGATTCGACGCCCACTCGTGGAACGTAGTTGACCACCTGTGTTTTCCCCGTAGCTGGGTCAAAGCGTGGCTCCCCAAGCTCCTTGTGACAGGTGATAACAATGAAGGTGTGGATTGCCTTACCCCATGCCGTCCAAACATCTGCCAACCCGCAGAGGCTGATATCAGTGATTTCGATCAAGTTCATCTTTTCTGGATAGGCCATGTTGTGAAGGGCGTAGCCAGAGATATCAATGTGATGGTAACCAAGGTCGTCGTAGAAGTAGTGAGACGTGTGCTTTGGAAGCGTGGTGGTGACAAAGCTCTGGAAAAGCTGGCGCACGGCAGGGAAGGCGAAGAGAACATACTTGATTTCCAGTGGATCCAGTTGCTTGAATACAAAGCACTGGGCTCTCCAAGGTAGCCGGTCAAGCATGGGCGTGGATATTGGGCAGAGTGGGGTTTTTTGCTGGTTTTTTGTCATCTACAAGGCGGGAAAAGAACTGAAAACACGAAGGCGACGCGATCCCCTGGGGTTGGCACATGCGTCCCCTACCAGCTCTTTGTGAGGGCTCACAACCATGCCGGATCTGTGAGAGATCTAGTCGTACAGTGCTGAAGAGGAGTATAATGCGTATTGGTGAGACCAACGATATATACACAACTACGGAGTAGCAGATTATCAATTGGGGCTACTTATGATATTGTAGAGCAAACTGGTGCTCAAAGCCAGGATGATTATCCGCTCAGCAGCAGCCTTGAAGGAGTCGGAACGACTTAGAAGAGCTGTCGAGTACTTCTTCCATACAGCGTACATGTCCGCCATGGAGAACGACAATAGTGCAAGAATGAATAGATATGTCATAGGGTTCGACAACGTGAGAGTAGAGAGGAGCTGGCGTATGTCCGAGTCGGAGATACGGAACAACCAGATAACAAGAGTACATCCGGTGAAGACTCTGACGGGGAATGATGCGCCCATTGTTAGAGGACTTTGCGATGCAGTACATCAGCGCATGGTATAATTGAAGATGCTGGCTGCCTTGCGCCTTTTATCCCTCCAATTTCGCGACGCCCAAATTTCCGACATTTTCGCCCGTTTCCCTCTCGAAGCGGGATGCTGGTGGATCTCTCCACCACGGTCTTGTGCGCGAACCCTGCCTCATTGGGCAGACACTTGATCGCATCGTTCTCTCTGTTCAAGAACGGCGCTTCGTCTCATTTGAGCTACAAAGTCCAATCAGTATCCACAGAAAGGTTCCACGGTACCTACTCCTCCCATCTGACCGAGTTTTGAGCCCATACACATCCCAGCTTCAAGTTGGAATGGCTTTGAAGTTGCCCCATTGTCATAGGGCGGCAATGTCGAGCTTCGGCCCCGTTTGGCTCTCGATTGGCCCATTAGACAGGTCCAGTACTTCCTTAAAACATCCCAAATGAATCTTAACATACCAATTGCGTAGCCTGACTCCTCTGTCAGCCAAGCGCCCTTCCCCACGCTACAGAGAAGGCGAGCGAGTTCATTTTTTGGGCTAGTCAAAGTGGGATAAATTTCAGAGCTCCGGCTACTCCGTTACCACTCTACCTTCGCTGTGTATACATTAACTAAGCCTACAATGACACACATTGGCGTATGTGTATCCTCAGGTACCACTTCCCTTGGTGTGACAGCTCCTAACAATGATGTCCAGCATATGCTCGGCAAAAGGCTGGCACCATCAGCGGCAAAGAAATGCACCAGGTGCTCTGTTCTCATGCAACCAGACTCAGAAAGGAGAAGATGCAACCTCTGCCGTGAGAAAGAGAAGAAACGTTACTTCCAGAAGAAGAGAGAAGACGGATTTGTCCATGTCCAAACCAAGAAATCCTTCTTGGAGGAGATCAAGAACAAGAAGGTCGGAGACCTCACAAAGGTGAAGTTCCAAGGCGAGGCCAGCCAGTGGTTTGGAACTTGGACGCCTCCTGTCACCAAAGAGGACATCTCTGTGTGTACACCAAGCGAGAAGGTCAAGCAAGAGGAGGCTGTTGATGAGCTCGACGTGGCCGAGGCCGTTGAGGAGATGACCATAAAGTTGGAGACGTTGCAGGTGAAGACCGAGTCATCCACCGTCGAACAGGACTTGTGGACCAACGACAGGGATGGTAATCTTGTAAAAGTGCTGTTGGCGAGCCGTTCCGGTGAACTCGTCTTGATCAACGAGCCAAATACCAACCACAATGGCAAGGACCAACACAGAACTCCAACCACTCATTCGCTGAGTCATCCGTTGAATGATACACCGTTGGAGCCATGGAGGAACACGGTCATCCAAGACCGCATGTCTTCGGAAGTCATCGAGTGTATTGAGAGTGCGAGCGGCTTCGTGTGGTCCAAGGGACGCACTCGGCAGTACAACACGTCCTTGAAGTACTCGTGTTTTTGCTTCCAAGACCAGGCCAGACACAGGGAGACACCAGCAGACAACACAGACCCACCCAACACAAAGAAGAACACGAAGATCAACTACTCCAAGATACATGATTGTGACAGTATGATGGAACTCAGTTACGATCAAGCACGTCACTCCTTGACAATCAAGTACCGACACAGAACGCACGAAACACCAAAGACTGCCGGTCTTATGACGAAGATGACCAAGGATTCAAAGAGGATCATAAGAGAGGAGTTTGAAAACAACCCAATGGTAACCACAGAGAGAATGTTTGACATCTTGAAGGCGCAACTCCCAGCAAATGGACTCCCACATCATTGTCAAGTGAGAGACATGATCACAAAGCTGTTGGGCAAGTACGTCAAACAAGACGACGATGAGTTCAGATCAGCAATGATGGTGTTGAGTGGATATCAAGACCACGTTGTTCCTGTGGACTTGAGCACAGTCGACGAGTATAACCATGTCAAGAGTCTCGGCTTCATCATAAAGAGACACATGAATCTCATCAGCAGATCCACAAAGTTCTTCGTCGACGGAACCTTCAATGTGACGAGCAAGAAGGTTGAGCTCCACGGTGTTCTTGGAGAAATCGATGGTGTTGGGATACCAATAGCTTACATCTTCACCAATGGTTACCGTGCTGTCCATCTCGAGAAGATCATCGATTCAATGTCCAAGTGTGAGAAGTTGAACACATCTGCGAACTGGATGACTGACAAGGACGAGCGTAACATCACAGCCATCAAGCTCAAGTTGTCCAAAGATCCTCATATCTGCCAATGGCACTTTGTTGAAGCGGTTGAGACCAGAGCAACGAAGTCTGACTTTACATCTTGGCAGGAGAAGTTGGTGAAGGCCCTGAAAGACAACAAGATACCACCGCATCTTCTCACAGCAATCGACTTGAAGGCAGGATCAAGAACTTCGGCTCTTAACAAGATGGAGGCGGGTGTGTTGAAACAGAAGCTTTACACCTTGATGTCTGAGAACATTCAGCTCCTGTCTTCCAACATCTTTGGTATGACAAAGGAGAAGGCCCACCAAACAATCGAGTTGTGGATACTTGAGTTCTGTGTTGAGAAGCTTGACAACCACATTGGCTTGTTCTGGTACTTGTACTGTCAATGGTTGGGAGATGTGATTGAGCGTGTGTTTCATGTCGTTGAGTTTGTTCATTTGAATACCAACAACCAAATCGAGGGGCATTGGAGCAGGGTAAAGCATAAGCACCTTCTGTACAGATTGCACAGTCGCCTTGATGTTATCGTCTTCATGGTTCTCAAGAGCGTTCTTCCATTCTTCTCGGAGAAAGCAGATTGGTTGGAGGAGAAGAAGGCGGTGACTTTGAACGACTTCAACAATGTGGGGCCAAACTGGAGATTCAAGCTCAACTCAACCATCAAAGATTTCATGAACATGACAGAGAAGGAGAAGTCCACAAAGGACAAAGGTCGTGTCTTCTTGACCAGCGTCGCTTCCGTTCAGTGCAGTTGCCCTTTCCTGAAGCACAACAACTTCGGCCTCTGCCACCACCTCGTGGATGCCATGGTTCAGAGAGCCGGGCTCCGGATCGATCTCAACTTCTTCAAGTTCATCAAGGAGGTTCAGCGCTCAGATGTGGCACCTCTTCTCCGTCATCCTTTGCTTCAGAGCTGTGGCGATGCGATCACCAAGGACCAGATCTTCACCGAAGTTTTGACGAAGACACGCTACTCAGAGGATGAGAACGTTGCCGTCGAGATCTCCAGTCCAGGCAATGTGAGATCCACGGACATGTCTTTGGAGGACATCATCGAGAAAGAGTTGGTATCTGCAGAACTTGAGGACAACTTGTCGAAGGTGTTGTCGCTCTTGTCTCGTGCTCGTGCAGAGGCCACGGCCGATCTTCGTGCCGCAAGACTTGAGGCCGCAGATGCTGGTGGTAACGAAGAGGCTGTCATGAAAGCCTTGGACATGCTTCAGTCCATCCCAAAGTTCTCGGGAACGAACGAGAAGACAACACTGGTGCGCTTGAAGTACTTTGTTGATCAGATGACTGTCAGTGGGAACCAAGTCAACGTTTGCACGTGGCAAGCACCTGTCGGTTCTGGTGTCTCGTCTGAGTTCCATCTCTCTGTTCAGAAGACTATACTGTTCATGATGAGAAAGGGCATCTTCGGGAACCCCTGAGTGATGTTTTGTGGTCTGGGAATAGTTCGTTGTTGTTGTTTTTTGCTGTTGTTTCGAAGAGATAAGAATTTTTGAACGCCACCGTAAATTTCGCTCTTGAGAAATCCGCGCTTGAAAAAATTTGGTACGGTCCATGCCAACCCCGGTACACCAACTTCAACGGCCCCTCACTCAACATTCACACTCTCTAAACGCCAGAAACTTTGGCCCAGAGTGTAGCCAGGCCAATGAATAATACTATACTAACATCTCAGCATAAGAGACAATAAATCACCTGCATGCTTTGGCGTTGAATGATACTACCTCGGGTTTCGCTGGACAAGTATGACACACAAACAAGTGACCACCACAGCATGATATGTGCCTTTTGGTAGCCCATATTAGGACCATTAGAAACTGCTGCTTCTGCTCTACAACATACTACAAAATCAGCGATTTGTCAGATTTTAGATATTTTGGTCAGAAATCCATGTGCCCAGGCCTTGATCCCGGGATTTCGGGATCCCGAAGTTTTCGGATGAATTTCACCGGATTGCAAAGGACTGACTTTGAAGCTTTGTTACGTTAAAGCAAAACATATAAAGTCCGTATTACTGCGGGTTTGGAGGACTTTTGCCAATGCTCTACTGATATGAGAATTTTGGGATTGAAAGAACAAGTTCAAGCGTCTTCTCGGGTTGTCTCAAAACAACGCCTCGAAATGATGTTTTCTGAGGTACCTCTAGAAACCTCGCTCCTGTAATCGCTACACAACAGTAAACGCTTAACGAGCTCCGGATTCATAAACTTTAATAGCTAGAGCACCTCTCTACGAAGTTTGGGCCAATTTGATTTCCCAATCTGAAATTTCTTCAGATTTGGTGGGCTCCGAGGGGTGCGGGCACCTCGATGCGGATTGTAGGGGTTAAGGTGAGGCTTTGGCGGGGTGTTTGGGTACCAAGGGAGCTAGTGTGGGTCAAGAGGGTGTCATAGAACAGCTGTATAGTCTTAGAAGATGCACTGGTAGAGTTGCACGAGCATAAATACAAGAATTTGTCGAGCCCTGGAAGGGGTGAGACTACAGCGGATCGAAAACGGCATCAAAGCCTTGATGCCGCGAAAATTTCCCGATCTGCCAAATGTAAACAATGTCCCGATTGGGACTTTCAGCCGATCCAATTGTGACACAAAAACGGCCTCGGAGTTCCCATTGTTGAAATTATTGCCCGCTTATTTCTTCCACAATCCACCCCGAACCAGCGTTCAGTATTTGAGCCATCAACAACCTACAACAACGCAATCGAGCGGGGGTCATCGACGTCGTCATCGTACAAGAAGAGACGTTCCTTGGTGGAATGCTTGCAGCTTGCAGTCTCATCCTCCTTTTTACCATCACAACTCATCAGTGTGGCCGGTCTGGGGTCTAGAACAGCAATTTCAAGTCCACTGTCAACTGTCCACCGTCAACTGCCTCAAGTTCCAAGCACGAGATCGGCCAGAACAGGTAATACACGTCTTTGCCAGGTACTGCTACTTATGCTCTCCCCATGATAGTCTCGTGTGCGTCCTTCACACCATCAAGCACTACTACTACAGCTAACATCAAACATTTAGACATGCCTAGGCATCTTGTGAATAGGGTTCTGGGTGGTGTGAGTTGAACCCCGCTCGAAAGATCATCCCAGTAGGCCACTGCTCGTGCGATGCATCTCCCAAAAGAAATAACGATGTACAACACAGACATTGACGAATCGTTTCCTTTACTCAGGTCTGCTGGCAGCTAGAGGCAGTGTGCTTTTAGAGGGCGTAGTGGCCTTTTCGTATAGTTTGCATGGTACGAACTGACTGCGCCCAGCAATCCCTAGCTTTTGATTCCAGAACACATAGAAACGAGAAAGGAGTGACATGTGATGGTCTGTTTAGTCAGACTCACTGTGTGCAATGATAGCTTAGATCTCTTTGTTGGGAGATCGAGAGCGAAAGCCCCACAGATTTCCGTTGAGTCGGGGACCCGGGCTCCGGGGCTTCTCGGATAAAGTTGACAGGGAGGTGAATGACGGTGACCGGACAGCGACCCCAAGCTGGGGAAGTCTCCCCAGATTTGTGAGTAAGAGATGGACAGTATTCCCAGATGAGGACTGGAAGGTGTCTTGTTGCGACTGCTTCAACTGGGACTTGTTGAGCCCTGATGTATCTTCCCTTCTTTGTCTTCTGCCCTACCCGGTTTGCCCCGGGGTCGTTTAGCAGAAGAGCGAGTGCGGGCCCGGGAAAAATAATCATCGCCTCCAGCGTATAAAGCGATGTCGTTATCACCGCAGCACCAAAGGACAGAGAGAGATTGTGCCCTGTTAACAACGTCGACATGATCAGATACATCAGAAGAGCAACGGCTCTACCCCAGTACGCTTCCACCAAGCTCGCCGCTCGTTGGATCTCGAAAAACGCTTCCCCAGCCAACTTGGAGTCGGGCTCAAGCGATGCCAGTGCTGCAGAGGACGCCAGTGCCACGGTGCTCGCAGACAAGAGAGACGCATTCAGAGTCAACGAGCACTTCGAGAACAAAGGCCAGAGAGCTACCTGGCTCATGGCTCTGGCTGAGCGCAAACGCCAGTTGGCCCAGGGCAAAGTCATCGATTCCTACTCGTACAACACTCCGCAGAAACCAGTGATCCAGGACAAGACCAGAGCCGAGTCTTTCAGTTATTTGGCATTGCCATTCAAGGAAGACATGTGGCTTACTGACTTCTACGCCAGTGCTGCTGGCCGTTTGAGAATGGGTCAGTTGTTCCAGGATCTTGATGCTTTGGCCGGAAGAATCGCATACAGACACGTCTCCCCAGCCAGCCCGATCATTGTCACTGCCAGTGTGGACAGAATCTACATGTTGAAGAGGGTTGACGATATTCAGAACAAGAACTTTATCATCTCTGGATCGGTGATCTGGACAGGAAGATCCTCGATGGAGATCGTGATCAAGGCTTCCACCACAGATGGACCAGTGAAGAAGGATTTGAAGGAGGAGGACATCAAGGACGAAGACGTCTTCTTGACGGCCAACTTCACATTTGTCGCAAGAAACCCAGAGACACACAAGTCATTCCCAGTCAACAGATTGCTTCCTATTACTGAGAAGGAGTGGGTCGAGTTCAGAAGAGCTGAGTCTCACAATGCCGCAAAGAAATTGTTCGCTGCCAAGGAGACCCTCTCCAAGAGACCACCGACGATGGAGGAATCCCAGATCATCCACAACATGTTCCTGGAGTCCAAGAAGCTTGAAAACTTCAAGTCGCTCCCTGAGAACATTTCGTTCATGAAGGAGACTGTCACCAACTCCACATCGTTCATGCAGCCACAGTACAGAAACCGTCACTCTTTCATGATCTTTGGTGGTTACTTGATGAGACAGACGTTTGAGCTTGCATACTGTACGGCTGCTGCTTTCTCTCGTGCCTTCCCAAGATTTGTGTCGTTGGACTCCACGACTTTCAGAGCACCAGTGCCAGTTGGATCCGTTCTCTACATGCAGTCCGCCGTGGTTTACACAGAGCACATCCACGAGTCTGACCTCGACAAGAAGACTGACATGCCTTCTGTCAAGGATCACGAGAAGTACGATGGGTTTTTGCACTTTGACTCCGCACCAGCTAACAAGCTCACCTCTGATCCAGATGACTTCTTGAACAGACCAGGTACGTTGATCCAGGTGAAAGTTGACACATCGGTGAGAGACTTGAACGACACCAAGCACACACCATCCGGTACATTCATCTACTCCTACTTCGTTCCAAGGGATTCGACAGAGGAAGGCCAGCCAGACCCAGGGTACTCATCAGTCATCCCAGAGACGTACTCTGAGATGATTGAGTTCATTGAGGGTAGAAGAAGAGCCCAAGAGACTGCTCGCTATGCTCAGCAGATCAAGTCTACCGTCGTTTGAGTTATTATTTATACAGCTGTCATATCCATATTCAGTATTAATATCACACTTCTTTATTAAGCTTAGAAATAGATAAAAAGTCCTTATTAAAAGAGATTAAAGAGTGGTAGAACACAATAAAGAGTAGAGAACTGAAAGAGGGCAAGAGCAAAGACAAAACAGGACATGACCATCGTAACAAAGTTGGGAGAGGAAGAGATCACACAGACTCAATCTCAGCTGTTTCACCAGTAGACTGGGAGACATCGTTGCTGATATCAGCGGTGGAGATTCTTCCGTGGAAGTCTTTCAGCTTGGCCTTGGATGAGTTCTTGTGCTGTGTAATCTGCTGTTGTGAGTTCTCTTTCTCGAATGAGAACTGTGCCTTGTCCTGCTGCTCCCACTTCACATTGCCGTTCTCCGTGGCAACAGGGTAGAACTCCTCGCCTGTGGAGCCGGTGTTCATCGATGAGAACGACGTGTCTGGCTCGAACTTGCCCAAATGTGGCTGTGGTGTATCCTCCTCCTTCAAAATGTCCAGATTGGTGGCTCTCGAGGATCTGTTGTTGGATGGCTTCACTGTGCCGACGATGTTACCATCGCTGTCCAATCTCTGAATGTTACCACTGTCGTCCCTCGTGAGGATGGAAGAGGCAGTGGAGCCGAGGAAGGCAGAGTCTCTGAATCCCAAGTTCGATTTTCTTGGATCCCTCTCGATGTCATCATCCTCTGCAAGTCTGATACTGAACAGCTCGTTCGTAGAGACAGTGGCGAGGGAGTTGAGGGATTCTCTGTTGATCCGTGAGTCGATGGTCTGTCTCCATGACTTCTTTGGCACCGTGTCTGGGGCCACTGTGCGTGTCGTCCCAGCAGCAGCAGCGGCACCAACGGCTGCTGGACCCATCAGTTGATCTGTGCTCTGTGCTTGGAGTGCATCCTGATACAAAGAGGAACGCGTGTCGTCATGCACAGAATCGAAAGTGGCGACATTTGTGGTAGATGAAGATGTGGATCCATGTTCATAGTAGTCCTTCTCGTCGAGTTTAAGCACGTTCAGGGCACCAAGACGATGTGGCTCGTTCCAATCAGCCTTCTCGTTGGAGTCCATGGAGGAAGATGTTGATGGAGAGTAGGCAGCTGCAGCTGCGGTACCACCTGCTACTGGAGATCTTCCATTTGGACCATTGGCTGGGTTGCCCAGGATTGGACCGGAGATCTTTGGGGAGCCCTCCTTGTCCTCTCCATCATCCTTGTTGCGTCTCTTGTAGCAGCAGCAGAAGATCAAGATGGCAGCGATGATCAGTGCCAGCAGTGGAAGAGCAACTCCCAGACCAATGGCCAAAGCCTTCTTGTTCCCACCGGATGAGAGAGAGTCGGAATCAGCGGCAGTAGAAGTGGCTTCGGCAGTTGAGGATGTGGTGGACGAGGCGGCAGTAGCAGAAGCAGTGGCAGAGTGAGAAGAAGAAGAGGACGAGGAAGTCTTGGTGGAAGAGTGAGATTTGGAACTGGAAGAGGAAGCGTCGATCGGGTCAATGCCGTAGATCTTGAAGGACATCTCATCCACCTGGTCGTCAGAAGTGGCAATCACGGTGACAGTAGCCTCGTCAAAGTCATCTGGAGTGTCACCATTGATGGTCAAGTTGCTCTCGTGGAAGACGAGCCAGTCAGAGTCGTCGTCGTCAAACTCGACAGTGATGTTGGTGCTCGCATAGTCGGTGAAATCTGAGGAGACAAAGTAGTACTGGAAGTACTCCCCTCTTGTAGCGTTCACGTAGTTGAATGAGCTCACAGCAAACAGAGACGAGATGGTCTCAATGGTGAAGAA
The DNA here is from genome assembly GCA_030569395.1 of Petasospora rhodanensis. Classification (NCBI taxonomy): domain Eukaryota; kingdom Fungi; phylum Ascomycota; class Saccharomycetes; order Phaffomycetales; family Wickerhamomycetaceae; genus Petasospora; species Petasospora rhodanensis. Next base: position 22,627 of record JAJMKQ010000282.1, read on the forward strand.
CAAAGACACGTCGTTGGAATAGTTGTCGTACAACGTGACTTTGAAAGTGCCAGCACCATCGTCCTCATAGTCGTCTGGAACATCACCGACCAAGGTGTAGTTGTTCAAGGAGAGCCAATCCGGAGCACCATTGAGAGTAATGGCAGAGATGTTGGCTGCTGTAACTTCAGTGCCGTCCTCGTACACGTTCTCCAGTGGGATCTCGTAGCTCAGAGTGTCACCGGCAGAGCCATTGATGTGGATCGTGTCCTTCAAAGTGGTGGTAAGCTCATGGGCACCAACGGTGATACCAAAGTCGACCCAGCCACCAGCAAAGCCAGCGTAGTCGGTGGCGATGAACATGAAGGAGTACTTCTCACCAGGAGCGATCTGGGAGTTGGCTGGTGGAGCAACACCTGAGAATCTCAAGTTGGCGGAATCGAAGAACATCCAGGAAGGAAGTGGAGTTCTATCGGAGGAGCGTCCATAATAGGCCTTAATTGTGTCATCAGAGTCGAAAGTCTTGGAGTCGAACGTGATGTTGAAGACCTCGCCTGGGGAAAGGACAAGCGAGTCGACACCGTTGGTCTGGCCGTACTCAGCGAGCTGGCCCAAAACGGTGAAGTCAGAGGAGGCCTCTGGACCGTCGCTGTCCGAGACCACGAGGGAGTACTCGTTCGAGTAGTTGCCGTTGGAGTCCTCGCCGATGAGTGTGAAAGTGGCAGAATCGGTCACATCGTCAGAAGATGGAGTGCCTGTGAACGTCCGGGAGTCAGAGTCGAAGGAGAGCCACGATGGGAGGTCCTCGGCGTAGTAAGTGACTGCTGAGACGGTGGAGAGGTACGTTTCGTTGTTGAGTGTGAAGGTGTAGTCCTCATCGACACGCGCCACCGTTGGGAGCTGTTCGTCAAAGGGGAAGGCCTCATAGGGCGTGGCCAGTGCTCTCGTGGCACACAGCAGCGCCACGACGTGATGGAAGATCATGGCTGCTGAGGGGGTCGGGATGGTGGGGTTAAGGAGTGACTGTGGTGGTGCTGGTGCTGGTGGAGGTGAGTGGGAGAAAGGGAAGGAGGACGACAAGGACGAAAAAAAAAGCCCCGTCAAACATCATTGCCTGGAATGGGACGGAAGGAGTTGCATTGTCCTTCCCCAGGCCCGCATTTGGAAGCTCAACGGAAGGAGTGCGCCAGCAAAACAAACACCTCGCGAAAAAAGGAGACGCGTCCAGACGCGTCGGTTTACGCGTCGCTGGGTGGACTGGAAGGGGCAAGGGGCACCGCTGCACTGACAGCAGCTGGGAATGTGGACGCCTCGAGTATGCGAGCTGCCCCCATTGGGGCAATTACACTTCCATATCGGGAAGGAGGCGGTTTCCAATCCACGGCCGCAAGGGGTTGTCCGTTGCACCCGTGTCGCTGTGCCCTAAAGTGTCTGCTAATCTCACCATCCCAATCCAGAGCGTACCGAGATTTCGGTCTTGCGTTACCTAAACTGTCAGATCCAATTCCTACGTAGACACATCAAAAATAGGTCCGGATTAATTTCTCAATCAGGATGGACCCTTCTCCAAATCCAGTGATCAGCACAAGTGGAAGGGGGCCACCGTGGGAGATCCCCGTTTTCATCTTGACGGTTAAGGGTCTGAGTACAATACATGTCGTGAAGGAGTAGTCATAAATCTCGTAGCATGCTGTAATAAATAGGGTACCAGGACAATGAATTAAATGGCAATGATGTCTAGTTTCAAAATGCAATGGAGCCATACATGTTTGACCCTGGGCCAGCAGTTGTCTGCTTGTTCTCCATGCCGGTAGGATCGTTGATTGTGCAAACAGTCCCCTGAGCGATCATGTAGTCCTCCTCGGCCACCAACGCCTCAGTTGGGAGTAGCGAGGAACAGTTGAAGCAAGCTGGAAGGTCGATGACATAGAGAGCATCCGAGATACGGCCAATAACCTGGAATGGACCAGCGTACAACAACGCATTTGTGCTCAAGTGGCCCTTGGTGCTCAACGACAAGAGATATGTGGCCTCGATGTACACCTTGTCACCGATATCGAAGTGTACAGGCTCGTCCTCTGTCGTTGGTGAGTCGGAAAGGTGTAGAGGTGAACTGCTTCTGTGCATGAACTCGTCACTGTTGATGAACAGCGGCTCCTTGAGATATTGTGGACTGTTGTGGAAGACACCGCTGAATGGGAGGCCAAAAGAGCCGATGTCATCTGCTGGGTCCGAAAAGTGGACACCGATCGATGACAGAGCATTCAGACCTCTGGCTGGAGTGGTGAATGTTGGTGAGGATGGGATGGTCTTGTCAATGTCTGGAGTCAGCGGTGGAATCAAGTCAAACAGACGGTCGTCATCTTCCTGTGTAGGGATCGGCTTCTCCAGCCAGGACTTCAACTGATCATCATACACCTTCACATTCGGGTCAAATCTCTCAATGAGCTGTCTGATATCAATTCTCACACAACGAGGAACCACACGGCTCGCCTCAAGCTTCTTCACCACAGACTTCAACACGTCGACATGAGAACAGGCGTTCTCATCCACGACAAGCCAGCTGTCAAACCACGCCAACGCATCTTCACGTGACGTCTTGCCGAAGAGGATGTACATGTACAACGAGGCCAATCTGCACACCGTCGTAGTCTTGAAGCGGGCACTGCGTTGTCTGAAGAGCTTAAGCACATCATCGACGGACTGGCAACGGTCAACCTCGTCCTTCATCACACCCTCCCTGTCATTCACGAGTTTTAACGTTCTCTTGAAGTATCTCGTAGTGTGCTCGTCGGCGTGGTGCACCAGCATCTGAACGAAGAGCTCCAAGTCCAAGTCACCACACAAGTCGTAGATCTGCTCTGAACAGGACTCGATCTTCTCGATGAGCAACAGCTTCTCACCAAGACTCTTCACCTTATTGAATGACCAAACCCTAGAGCCGAACTTGGCACGGATGATGCTTCTGTAGCTCCTCTCGTTTGATCTTCTCGTGCCCACGCTGTTGTTCATCGTTGGTGTTGCTTGCTCGTGTGACGCGTTGGAGGGTGGCGAGCGTGGCGAAGAACTCTGAGATGGAACAAGACGCGTAACTTGTCGCTCGTGTCATTCTCGACACCTCTCAAACATGGACAAAACCTTATTTGATATGAACCCTTCCTAACTGGATAAAATTATTAAGCGAGGAATGCAAGATCTTGCCTCCAACTTCCGAGTGGGGGTGGTGACATATGCAATCCGGAGCACACAGGACTCGCACCCCTTCTTATCCGGTCAAGACAAGCCATTCATCATTCATGCCAAGTTATGTGGGGGATGTGTGTTAGGCAGACCCATCTGCCGTTACATTGAGTTAGAGGTGAGCTGACAGGGCTCTCAGGTGGCGAAAACAAAGAATGGAAACTCCGGATGCTCATGCATCGCACACGTCAAATTTCTTTCCTCGTCGCGCGAGCGGAGAAGGGTTCAGCATGAATAGCAGCGGTTTTATCAAAACAACGACGTACATTCTTGATGATGTGTAGACACCAATGGCCTTTCTGACCTCAGTGAAGAGACATCTTAAGCTAGACAAAACAGTCGATTTAGTGTACCTTCCCATGTACGAAGGCGCCTGTTTCCTGAGATCTCCCCGGCATGAAGGCAAAGAAAGCGGCATCTTCAACAAGATCCCGGGGCATCTGACCACAAATTGAGACCTCCCATGCTATCTAGATCCAAAACAAACACCTATGTAACTCTTCTGAGGTTGAAAACCTCCAGGAGAGCCAAATCGCGCGATGAGAGCTCTCTGAGTCACGTGCCACCAGCCCTCCAACGTCGAACAAACACTCAAAAACAAACGTGTGGAACTCGTCCCTGTTAGCTCAGTCGGTAGAGCGTTCGGCTTTTACGATCTAACAGGAAACCGAAATGTCAGGGGTTCGAGCCCCCTATGGGGAGTTCCATTCCATATTTTTTTTGCCGCCCGCGAATTTAGAACACCCGGACACCACATTTTGGACGCTTCTCGCCGCGAAACGCGTCCATCAATTTGTCGGTCGCCACTTTGACGAGAACGATGAGGTTTTAATTGGTTTCTCTTTTTCGGTTGATCCAGTGACCTGAGCTACAAAAATGGTAAGTCAGGTGCATTGCTAACTGATGAACGTGTACTAACGCCGAATGTCAGAGTGTCAACATCTACGGAGACCAAGTGACGGAAGAACGTGCTGAGAATGCCCGTATGTCTTCTTTTGTTGGAGCCATCGCCGTTGGTGATTTGGTGAAGTCAACATTGGGCCCAAAGGGTATGGACAAGCTTCTACAGTCTGCCTCGTCGGACCAGAGTCTCGTCACGAACGATGGTGCTACTATTTTGAAGTCCATCCCTCTCGATAACCCAGCTGCTAAAGTGCTCGTGAACATCTCGAAAGTGCAAGACGACGAGGTTGGTGACGGTACCACCAGTGTCACTGTTCTTAGTGCGGAGTTGTTGAGAGAAGCTGAGAAGCTTGTCGACCAGAGAATCCACCCACAGACAATCATTGAGGGTTACAGAATCGCCTCGCAGGCTGCCCTTGAGGCTTTGGAGAAGACTGCCATTGACAACTCCTCCGAGTCTGACAAGTTCTACCAGGACCTCATCTCCATCGCGAAGACCACACTCTCGTCCAAGATTCTCAGTCAAGACAAAGACCAGTTCTCCAAGTTGGCCGTGGATGCCATTCTCAGACTCAAGGGCTCGACGAACTTGGAACACATCCAGATCATCAAGAAGATTGGAGGAAAGCTCTCTGACTCGTTCCTCGACGAAGGGTTCATCCTCAACAAGAGATTCGGTAACTCACAGCCGAAGAAGATCACAAACGCCAAGATCCTCATTGCCAACACATCATTGGACACAGACAAGGTGAAGATCTTTGGTGCCAAGTTCAAAGTGGACTCCACCTCCAAGCTCGCCGATTTGGAGAAGGCTGAGCGTGAGAAGATGAAGGCCAAGGTGAACAAGATCAGCAAGTTTGGGATCAACTGCTTCATCAACCGTCAGTTGATCTACGATTACCCAGAGCAGCTGTTCACCGATGCCGGCATCAACTCGATCGAGCATGCTGATTTTGAAGGTGTGGAGAGATTGGCCCTTGTGACTGGCGGTGAAGTCGTTTCTACATTTGACAACCCAGAGCTCGTGAAGCTCGGTACTTGTGAGTCCATTGAAGAGGTTATCATCGGTGAGGATGTGATGACCAAGTTTTCGGGTTGCGCTGCCGGCAAGGCATGCACCATTGTGATCAGAGGTGCCACTGAGCAAGTGCTCGACGAGGCTGATAGATCCTTGCACGATGCCCTCTCAGTGTTGTCCCAGACCACTAAGGAGACGAGAACCGTGCTCGGTGCAGGCTGTGCTGAGATGATCATGTCCAAGGCTGTGGACACCGCCGCACAGAACGTGGAGGGTAAGAAGGCGTTGGCCGTGGAGGCTTTCGCCAGGGCCTTAAGACAATTGCCTACGATCTTGGCTGACAATGCCGGTTTCGATGCGTCTGAGTTGGTGACGAAGCTGAGATCTGCCATTTACAACGGCATGTCCACTTCCGGGTTGGACTTGGAGAGAGGTATCATCACCGATGTCAGGGAGTTGGGCATTTTGGAGTCGTACAAGTTGAAAAGAGCCGTGGTGAGCTCTGCCTCTGAGGCTGCCGAAGTGTTGCTCAGAGTGGACAACATCATCAGAGCCAAACCAAGAACAGCAAACAGAGCTTGATTAGTATAGGTTCTACAATGGATGTGCTTGATATCCCCAAGAGGATGTGAATTGTAGTGCGACACTGTAGCTAAACCGGCAACAGTCTCTTGGTCAGAGGACATGGGGCATGGATAGACAGATCGTTAAAAGTGAACCTCAGAATGAACTGAAGACATGGGTTATCGCTAGGCGAGCGTGTGTCGTCCTGTCATTGAGGTTGCAGTGAGCGGACGAAGTGTCACATCTGCATGGACCCGTGGGAGTCACACGACGCTCAACACAAGGATACGGATTCATCTTCGACCCACGAGCGATTTCTTGACTATCACGTCAGATCTATTGTCAGCACCTGCCGCTCCATTCGACACATACTCTTTGGTCAAGATACGTCACGGTGGGAGCCACTCACCTGGTTAACAGACCATCACGCCTTAAAGTACATAGGCACGATGCAGGTGACGGACTCGGTGGCTCCCGCCCTAACACGTTTCGCCTCCGCCCGGTGAAAACTTTTCGCGCGCCTGGTCGACGACGTGCGTACAAAAGGCGCTGAAAGTTTCGCCCGGTACTCTTTCCTATTCTCCGCCCACTTCCCAGGCAACTCAAACAGACAACCTTTGGCCCGTGTCTGACCCCAGCGATGTCCACGTGATCAATCAGTGAGTACACCGTCGAACCCCGTGGAATCCCCAATCTTTTTCTCGCTTTCTCCTGATGACAAACTGTCCAGTTGCTCGAAGACCCCGGTCGCTGTGAGCACTATGATTTCTCAAGACTACAACGGTATCTGACACAAAACGAAAACAAGGCTGGTGTTTCCCTGGGTGTATTACATCTCAGAGGTATGAAACTAACAAATTTCAAAGAACAATGTCCAAACGCGTGCCCTTTGGCGTGCGGTACAAACATCCCCTGCCCGTGCACAGCATCGAGCTCCCGCCGCTTATCCCACATAACCCTGTCTCATGGGTATGGTGTGCCTGGGTGTACTTCCGCTCTACGATGGATGTGAGCCGTGTCACTGTCCGGTACAGAGACGGGTGCTTCGTCGTGGAGGACCGTGTGGAGATGGAGGCTCTCTGGAGCCAGGGATTCTTTGGTAAAGGTATGATGTCGAGATCTGACCCGTCGTGGTACGATCGTACGCTCAAAAGACTCGGTGTTGGTGAGTTCAAGCACCTGACGATGGAGGAGGTGACTGCTTTGAGACGTGAAGAGCGTAAGAAGTTCAAGAAGGAGCGTGCTAAGTTGGAGAAGAAGCAGGCGGAGTTGAAGAAGATGGGCGTTGTGGATCCCTTCTTGGAGGAGAGACTCAAGCTCAGAGAGTTGAGAGACAAGGATATTACAGTGAACTTGGAGCGTGAGACCTTTGTCAGGGAAGAGGATGAGGTGTTGATGCAGTATGGTGAGCTTGTCTCCTTGGAGTCGCTGCAATTGCAACCTCAAGAGGCGCTCTTCCTTCAGTTTGCCCTTCAAAGTGTCGATGTCATTCATGACTCTTCTGTTCTCTCCACATCTTCTCTTCTGGACCTCGTCTGGCCCTCTCGCCAACCAGACGACCCATTCATTCTCAACTACGTCGTGTATCACCACTACCGCTCTCATGGCTGGTGTGTCCGTTCTGCCATCAAGTTCGGTGTTGACTGGTTGTTGTACAAGAGGGGACCACCGTTCCAACATGCCGAGTTTGCACTTCTCGTCCTTCCAAACTACGTTGACGAGTCCCAAAACGAAGCTTTGGCACTGGACTACACACACCTCTCTGGTCTGAATAGAGTCGTTGCCGGTGTGAGAAAGAACTTGGTTCTCGTGTATGTCACTGTCCCAACACACATTGACCCACACTTGCCACTCCAGGATTTGCTCTCATTGTACTCCATCAACGAGGTGCTCTACAGACGCTGGGTGCCCAATAAGAACAGATCATAAATAGTCGTTAGCATTAAAAAACTCCACTTCTTGCCGCCTATACCAAACCTTTGTAAGCCTTCTCGACCCATCCACAGTCTCTCAACCCCTCGGTCTTTGCCTTTGGACCCTTGACCGGGTCGTCGTAGAGCTTGATCAGGTTCTCGTCATTCGTGGCCGGCTTGGAGATGCACACAAACTTGTCCCCGACTGGACACTTGAGCTGTGACTTTGGGAAGGGGCAGGGACAGTCCTTTGGAGAAGCAACACAGGTCTGTGTGTCTGGACAGAGGTACTGCGCACATCCGTGGTTGAGGAAGGTATCTTCGTACGCCTGCTGTGGCTGCTGGTGCTGCTCGTGGCCGCCGCCGAAGAAGTTGAAGAACTGTGCGTGGGCGGTCGATGCAGTCGCTGTGAGTGCGAGGAGCTGGAGAAGGAGCATTGTGCGTTGGCTGTGTTCAGAAAGAGAAGTTGGAGATGCCCTCAAGTCCGTCCACGCTGTTCACTTTGTCTTCTCCCTCGCCATCGGAATATTCGCGGCCAATTCCGACGGGCAGCAGTTTCACCGGACGGACGCGTCAACAACCAAAGCGAAACGAACAGACGCGTCATTAACTCCTGGACCAGAGCACCAGAGGAGCAAACGACGCCCCGCCAGCCATGTACATCACCCGGGGCAGCTTCCACAAGGCCTTCGACGAGATCAGGCGCACCTCGCTCTCGCACTCCACGTGCAAACTCATCATCTTCGTGGCGTGTCTCGACGTCGATGCCCTGTGTGCCTCCAAGATCCTCACCTCGGTGTTCAAGAAAGAGCTCATACAGTACCAAATCGTGCCCATTGTCGGTTACACGGATCTCAAGAAGCACTACGACAAGCTGGACATGGACATCGCCAACATCGTGCTCCTGGGCTGTGGAGCCATGGTTGACCTCGAGTCCTTCTTCGAGATTGACCCCGCTGAGTTCCTCGACAAGGACCACCAATTGGAAGACGGACGCTATGCCCGGTCTAGAGCCATCTATGTCATTGATGGCCACAAGCCGTGGAACCTGGATAACATCTTTGGCTCGCATATCGTGACGTGTTTGGACGATGGACACATTGATCAGGAACTGCATAACGAAAGAGAGGCATACACCACCCTCATACAGCTCCAGGAGAGCGAGGAGCAAAGGGAAGGAGACAGTGATGACGGCAGTGACACAGATGAGGATGATGATGATGATGATGATGATGAGAGTGAAGTTGAAGGTCTCACAGATGACGACGAGGATGAGGATGAACTCTCAAGCTCACAACTACGGAAGAGAAGGATGAAGCAGGAACACAAGTCACGGAAACGACAAGTGAAGGCCAACGAGAAGATCGTCGAAGAGTACTACTCCACGGGTACAACTATCTCCGTCTCCGTCTCACTACAAGTATACACCCTCCTCTCTGAAATTGGTGAAACCAACATTGACAACCTCTGGCTCACCATCATCGGCACCATCTCCCTCGACAGTCAATACCCAGAGGTGTACCGCACCACCTTCGACGCACTCAAAGCCGAAGTGGCCAGACTCAACCCAACCACACTCAACGCCACCAAGCATGCGGACTCGTCCTCCCTCTCCATCGACACAGACTACTACCTCTTCCTCCTACGACATTGGACGCTCTACGACTCCTTCTTCTACTCCAACTATGTCAACGCCAAACTCAACATCTGGCGAGAAGATGGTCGCAAGAAGCTCCACAAGATGTTTGCACGTATGGGTATATCCCTACAGGACTCCAAACAGAACTGGCTGTACATGAACTCGGACATAAAGAAGAACCTCAACATCACTTTCAACAAAGTGTTGGGCCACTATGAGCTGGATGAGCTCGTGAGAGAAGGATTCCTCCGGACATATGGATTCAGGGGCTCGTTGTCCGCAAGTGAATGTGTTGAGGCTGTCAGTGCGTTGCTCGAGCATGACAACTCCGTTTCCACGACGAACGACGACGACGAGGAGGATATCGACCAGCTCATTGCCAAGAAGGAGAAAGTGTGGATCAGCAACTTCTGGCAGAGTTGGGACGCGTTGAACAACAACATGGATCACATCAACAAGGGTCTCGAGTATGCTAAGGAGTTTCAAAAGGCCGTTTTCAACACCGGGATGGCCGTGTTGGAGAAACGTCAGTTGAGAAACTTGAAGATTTACAGACTCGTGGTCCTCAAGGACAGTCCTGACATTGAGATGTTCAAGAACCCACTGATCCTCACCCGTTTGGGCAATTGGATCCTGGAGAGTTGTGCAGAGTACGACAAGACGCTGTTGCCGCTCGTGATGGCCGCATTGGATGAGAGAACGGATACATACCTCGTCATTGGTCTTGCCCCGCGTTACCCAAGAGGTAGAAAGGCCATGGAGGATCTGGATCAGACTACCACGATGCTCAACACTTTCAGCGTTGCCTTCCAGCAGGTTGCAATGTCCACTGGTGCCAAAGTGAGAATCGATTCGTTTGAGAGTTCCATCATCGAGATCAGAAAGGACGATCTGCAGCCGTTTTTGGAGAAGTTGACGCTTAGTGGACTGGTGTGAAGCATTAATGCATTTTGAATCATAGAATAAAGTCTGTAGAGACTACGTGAAGTGTAAGAGGTAAGCATAAGTTTTATTCACAGTATCAAAGGGCGGCGACATATCGGTCCAACCAGTGGACGCATATCAGACTTACAACTGACCGAAGAACTTCTTACCACAGTAGAAGTTGTAAGAGTACGCATCGGCATCACCCTTAACCTCAAAGGTGGCGACACAGCCCTTTGGCAAACGGATAACGTCACCAGCCTTTGGGTGGAGCTCGTTGCCCTCAGAGTCGGAGATGATGAAGTCACCCTGCACCTCGAGGCAGATCTTCACCTCGTCGTATGGGTAAGTGTACACCAGTGGCTCACCTGGGACAACCTTGAAGAAACCCGCGGTGATCTGGTCCTCCTTGGCCTCACCGACGGAGACGACGTCGCCGAGGAAGGAGTTTGGAGAGATCTTTGGTGGGAGAACCTCGTAGGCCTCGGATCTTGGGAGAAGGGAGATAGCGACCATTGTGTGTGTTGACTGAATAGGCAGAGAGCTTGCTGACAATGGCCAGACAACGAGATGAGCTTCGAGAACAGGAACGTCTCCGCTTTTTATACTCGCCCAGTCCGATCCCGCGAGGGCTCATCCCTCATCCCCCCATCGCGTCCCAAAGCGGTAAAAAGATCCCTGGCCGCCTATCACCGAATCGGTTGCTTCGTGGGGCCGGGTTGTGGGCAGAGCCAGAGCCCTCGTGTACCCGGAAATGGGCGGACCTCTCTAGATGAGGGGTTTGACAAAGTGAAGGTTTTAGCTGGGGTTGATAATCGAACAAGGGTCAAGGCAGAGGTGGTTAAGGGCTTATCAACGGTCTCGCGAACCCTGTGGAACTTCTCTCCAGTCCTCGACAACATATGCCTCTCTCTCTCTCTCTCTGTTCCGCCAGTACAATATCTTGATACCCGAAGAGCTAGAGCCCGATGTCCAATCATATGAGCCACTATGTCCACAGGAGGCCAACTACTAACTCAATTGAATTATCCAACATCTTAATATTTTATTTTAGCGAACAGGGCACCAGGCCTAGATCATATGAGTACAAACGAAAGAGCCCGCTTAAGCAGAGTCAGCTGGACGCAAACCGGTGAAGAAGTTCTTAGCGTAAGAGCCTTCTGGACCGGTAACCTCGAAGGTGATGGTGCAGCCCTTTTTGAAGTACAAGACATCGTGTGGCTTAACCTCAACCTTCTTGCCCTCCTCGTCAGAGACGTAGAAGTGAGCTGGCTCGTCAGTTGGGGAGACAACCTCCAAACAGATCTTCATCTCGTCGTAGTCGTAGTGGTACACCAATGGGGCACCAGAGTTGGAGAACTCCTGGTAGAAACCACAGGAGATCTGCTTGTCGGTTGGGGCATCGGAGGTGAAGGTGTCACCGAGGAAGGAAGTGGTTCTGTCTGGGAGAGCAGGTTGCTTCTTAGCGAAACATTCGGCAGCTGGCTGGTGGAAGAGAGGCATTGTGTGAGTCAATTGGTTATGGACGAGGGGAAGAGAACAAGAAGTCAACTCTACGGGCAGACAGTCCTCTTTAAATACCCCTCCCCACATCCATCCCTCATCGATCTGCTATCAGCCATCGGCTCGCGCTCAACATCCTAATCGGGTAAAAAAGTCCTGCGCCGAACCCTCTTTTCCCACTCCACTGCCCTGGCGCGGGTAAGCACCTTCTGCTACACTTCCCATTGGCTCTGCTGGAATTTGGCTCCTCCGTAAAGACAATGGGATCACAGGAGCTGTTGGTCATCGCTGGATTTGCTCTAAAAGTCAGGGGAGCACGTACCCAGCGCGCCTACCTTCCGCATCCGGCGAGATAAGCTCGGAACTCCGGCCCCGCCATACACGCAGCGCTTTCTTCACAGCTCATCGGGCTTTACAACACATCTACTACGAGTCATGGTAAGCTGAAATCCCATTCACTTCATCACCAATCTGTCAAACATCTCCTTATCTCTCTTGATGAGCTTGAACTTGAAAGGTCGGGGCTCGAAAGCCACGGAATCGGGCTCAGAGTTCATCTCGAAGGGATCCAACCCCATCACAAACCTGTCATCGTCAGGCGGCTCGATCTTGTAGAGGATCATAAATCTTGCCAAAGCAACATACATCTCCTTCAATGCCAAGTGAGCACCGCCACAGATCCGTGTGCCAGCGCCGAAAGTGAAATGGTCGAACTGATTGGACTCCAGTAGCGTCATCTTATCCGCATCCAAGTACCTCATTGGAGAGAAATAGTATGGATTGTCAAAGTGTGCAGCATCGTGGTTAGCAGCGAATGTGTTCATGAAGAGGATAGTGCCAGCAGGAATCACAGAGTGTCGGTAGACAATGTCCTTGGTGGTGGCTCTCGGAAGACTCGTCGGGAGAACAGAGAAGTACCGAAGACCCTCTTTGATAAGAGCCTGTATAAAGTCAACCTCATACTTGACCCCGCACTTCTCAAATGCAACGTCCAAAGTTTCGTAGTTTCTCCTTATTTCATCAAGTGCGAGCTCCTGGAACTCTGGATGGTGGCACAACTGACCAAGGATGTGGTTCAACACCAATGGAGTGTTATCCAAGCCAGCACTCACCATAGTCAAACACACAGAGTTAAGTTCCTCTGCTGTGATGTTTCGTGGTAACTCTGGGCATTGCCGAAGTACTCGACTGACAATGCAACTCTTCAAATCCTCATCCCTAGCCAACTTCTCCAAGAGTCCGTCGTAGAACTTCTTCATGTACACGTCTCTTCTCCGGCGGAAATCATTGGCCTCGAGCGTCTTCTTGTTCTTGCCCAAAAGCCTCAAGACTGGGAGATAATCCTGGGTGTTGGAGCTGTGCCCTCTCAAGCGGACAATCCTGTTCTCGACTAGAGTGATCTCATCAAAGAGGCGGCACTTGTCTGTGTGTTCAACCTTCACCAAGTAGCCGTAGGTGATGTACAAGCTCACGCGGAGGACAAACCCCTGAAGCAACTTGAACAAATCAACGTCTTGATGTCCTTGTAACTTGTGGATAAGCTGACTCTCTTCTTCGCTCCTTCGGAACATGTTGCGGCACTCCTGAGATATGAAGTCGCTGTGTCGATCGACGTTCTTCTTGTTCAACGATGTAGCAATGATCTTCTTCATGTTCTTGTACGCTGAACTGTATGGTGTGGTACCCACAGTGAATCCTTGAGTTGTTGAAACCACCTTGTGGAACGTGTACAACACCGGTCTCGAGTTCGAAGCGTTCGAGTTCTTGATCCACAACTCCTTCACCGTATCGTACGAGTTGGCGACGACAACGACACGAGTGCCCAATCTCATCTGAAACACTGGTCCACACTTCTTCGCCCACTCCATGTACTGTAGAGCTGGATTCTTGAGGACTTGGTAGAGGTTCCCGACGAAGGGGTAGCCTGGTACGGAGGGAAGGTTCTTGATCTTCTTTGGGCCAACCAAGCGGAACCAGTCGAGGAGAGCGTAGAAGAGCCCTATGACGATGACGATTGAGACAGTTTTGGCTTGTGTCCTTGTGTTAGAGCTGGTTTATCTGGAGGTAAAGTTATTCCGATGGTATGAAGTTACCGATCACGTTGAACCAAGAGGTCATCCTGATGTATGAATGTATGAGTGGAGGGTTAGGTGCAGCAGATGATGTAGCGAATGATGTTTGAGATATTTTGAGTAGCTGTTGTGAAGCCTGTTTTCAGAAGCCGTAGTGCAACTGTCTTTGAGTGTGTGTTTGAGAAGCGCTTTTGATGATTCTGGTGCGGTTCTGTTCGGCTCTCTTACTGGCTATATCTGAAGCCTTGTGAAAAATGATTGCAGGGGGGCAATGCGGAGATGGCACAAAAGCGGAAACCGAACCCCGAGAGTAAACAACCGTCAGCGCCACTACCTCCGGCTCCCAAAATGTGTGTAGTGTGAATGTATAAATAGTTAAATAGACCCGTGAGAGTGATAAATAAGTGGGATAATAAATAAGGAATAAATAAACCGTCCAAAGACGGAAAACTGTGGAACAAGAGCTCACTTCTTTGGCTCTTCTGGTTCAGGCTCTGGCTCTGGAGTAGGGAACTTGAACGTTTCTGGTGTGGCATCTTGACCTTCACCAACCTGCTCCCAGACACTAGATCCAACGGAGAAGTTTCTGAAAGCCTGAGTCATCTCCAAAGGCTTGTACACGACTCTCTTCTTCTCTTCGTCCCAGTAAACCTCATCGTAACCAGTAGTTGGGAAGTCCTTTCTGAGTGGATGACCAGTGAAACCGTAGTCCGTAAGGATTCTTCTCAAGTCTGGATGACCCTCAAAGAAGATTCCATACATGTCGTAAGTTTCTCTCTCGTACCAGTTGGCACCTTCATACAAAGACGTGATCGACGGGACAGCAGAGACTTCGGATGCGTAAGTCTTCACTCTGATTCTGGAGTTGTAACGCACAGAGAGCAGGTGGTAGACGATGTCGAATCTGTTGGTTCTGGATGGGTAGTCCACGCCTGTGATGTCAACAATGGATCTGAACTGAGTGGTGGTGTGTTCCTTGAGGAATGTCATCACTGGAAGCAGAGCAGTTGGAGAGACGTACAGAGTCAAGTCATCCTTCCACACGGAAAAGGATTGAATGAACTTTGGCAGACAGGTGATTAGATATTGGCCAAACTTGTGGAGCTCCTCAGAGGTCTCCTTGTACTTCTCTGCGGGGTTAACGATTGGTTCGTAGTAGGTTCCGGATGCTGCGAGATGTGTTAGTTGACAATCACTTTAAAACTCTGCCCGGCACTTCGGCTGCGAATGGCTTGTACTTACGCTTTCTTGGAAGTGTTTTGAGATCTAAGAGAGGCTCTGGCTGCTGTTCCTCGAGTCTGTTGTTGCGAGTCTGGGAGAAAGCACGGACGTGTGTGTGCTGGATTGGACCAGCCAGAGAAGCAGCAGTGCATTTGCTTAGGCCACGAGCAAGGCCCAGGCCTCTCTTCGTACGAATCATGCTGAGACTGCGTTATCAAGGACGGAACGGTGCTTTCCTGAGCGTCGTTTCCTTCAACGTATCAGAGTCTCCGCTTTGTCAGTCAGGAGATCTCCACACTTGTGCTCTTCGCGAAAATATCTGTTTCAGGACTTCCGGTTCTTCAGCGCACGTGCATCGTGCATTTGTACCGACCTAACACCCAGACACCAGCAATTTCCGCCTGGCGGAGTTTGATCCGCTGGTACCATACTATCTTGGACCCTTTCTGCGGAGTTGGAAAGGTAGATCCTCTCTGGAGGTCTCTGGTGTGTGAGTTTCAGCGGCTGCTACATAGTGGTTTGTTCTGTCATCGGAGTGCCTCCTTCCGCGACAGCCTCCAACGCCGGCTGCCCCTTGTAGACGGGCTGCTGTACGTAGAGTACATAGCTCCGTCGCAGCTCCGCGGGGACTCCGCAAGCTTGCATCACCCGTGCCAGCACCTGAAACGTCTGGGGCAGTGTCGAATTGTGGGGTCTGGGGTATGGAGAGCTCGGAATCTGGCCCATGGGTCAATTGGCACACCCGCACTGCATAGATAGGGGAGAACACCCAAGAAATTTCGGGTCAATTGGGTCCAATCGCGGTCCGTTGCCTACGCTTGGAGAACACGCCCATCATGCAACTTTTCTCCAAATTACCTCGGACTCCACCCCGTGCAGCGCAGACTTCGACCCGGAGAAGCAGTTTGTGGGGGGGCGACTGTGATCTAAGCGATTGGCGTATGCTACCACAGCTATGTAGTATAGGCTGTTCATGGCCTTGGTTGGCGGCCATATTATATAGGCACGCCCACCGTCTCCGCCACCCGACCCCACCCCCGGCCCACATCTCACAACCCTACGGAAAACGCGTCAACCGGAGTGGACCCACCACGCCGGCAGTTGTACAGTCCCAGCCGTTCCCGGGTATAGCGAGAGAATAGCCCGGCAGAGTTCCAGGGTGTGCATCCCTCCGGCTCCAGCGTATATAAACGCGAGCATCCGCCACCGTCGCTGTCCGGAGTCCCACTCTCCGCACACACAGCACAGCAGCACAGACCACAATGCTCAGAACAACAGTCAGATCTGCCGCCAGACCATCGATGCTCGCCCTCAGAGGCGCCATGAAGACCCGCATCGCTCCAGTCGCCATCTCTTCGGCCGCCAGAGCCTTCGCTACAACGAGACCACAGTGGAAGGACACGATGAGAGGTCTCCAGTACTTCGGTGCTGAGGACATCAGATACTCCGCCGACGTGCCAATGCCAAAGGTCACCAAGCCAGACGACGTTGTCCTCAAGATCGCATACTGTGGTATCTGCGGTTCCGACCTGCACGAGTACGAGCACCCAATCTTCTTTGAGCAAGCCAGCAAGGACGGTGACAGAATCTCCGGCAAGAAGCTACCATTGGTGATTGGCCACGAGTTCTCCGGTGTTGTCCACGAAGTGGGCTCTAACGTCAAGGACCTCAAACCAGGTGACCACGTCGTCGTCGAGGCCACGGGTCATTGTGATGACAGAATGCACTACTTCACCGAGCCAGAGAACAAGAGACAGAACGAGCCAATGTGTCTCTCTTGTGAGATGGGCCACACCAACACATGTGAGGACCTCAACTTTGTCGGTCTTGGTGTCGACAACGGTGCCCTCGCTGAGTACACCAAGTACTCCCAGAAGCACGTGCTCAAGGTTGACAAGAGCATCCCATTGGACGTGTGTGCTCTGATCGAGCCATTGTCCGTCGTGTGGCACGCCGTTGAGCTTACTGACTTCAAGGAAGGTCAGGATGCTCTTGTCCTCGGTGCTGGTCCAATTGGTCTTGCTACCTTGCTCGTTCTCCAGGCCAAGGGTGCCTCTAAGGTTGTTGTCTCTGAGCCAGCTTCCATCAGAAGAGAGCAGGCCGTCAAGCTTGGTGGTGTTGGCTTCAACCCAATGGACTTTGGCGACAAGGCTATTGAAGAGTTGAGAAAGCAGGCTAACAAGGGCCAGGGTTTCGCTGCCTCCTTTGACTGTTCTGGTGTCCCAGCCACCTACACCACTTCGATCCACGCCATCAGAGCACATGGTACCGCTTGTAACGTTGCCATCTGGCCACACAAGTCTGTTGCTCACTTCGTCATGGACTTGACCTCTTACGAGAAGAGATCTGTCGGTTCTCTCGGTTACCAGACCAAGGATTTCCAGGGTGTCATTGGTGCCCTCGAGTCCGGCAAGTTGGATGTTGAGAAGGTGAAGTCTTTGATCACTGGTAAGGTTGCCCTTCAGGATGGTGTCAACAACGGTTTCCTCGAGTTGATCAACCACAAGGACAAGCACATCAAGATCTTGATCTCCCCAGAGTTGTAAGATGTATAGCTGGTCTATAGCCTCTAAGACATACATCTGTCTTTGCTCATCAATATTCCTAAGAACCTCGAAACTGTGTAAGAAAAAGCAAGAGCGTTTATCCGTATACAAGTCCTTCATAAAAGTTCGTCGTCTTCGCCATGTCTCCGCTCGTACAACTTGACGAGCTTCTCCAATCTCATTCTTTCAACTCTCTCCTTCTCCAACTCTTTCTCATACTCCTGATGCAAATCGGCAACCATCTTCTTGAACTCACCACGCATGACACCGATAGATGACTGGAACTTCATTGGAGATGACGACGTCGAATAGCGCGAGTTTGGATCCTGCTGTAACAACGGTGTCTTCGGTGGGAGTTCTGCCGTTGTGTCCACTGAAACAGAGAGGCCTGTCATTGGTGATGCTGCTGGTGAATATGTGTTCTCCTTGTCCGACAGTGGTGAGAGTGGAGATGCACTGGCAACGTATCCCAAGTTGTCCACTCTCAGTTGTGTCATCTGTCTCTGGAGTTCATGGAAGTCCTGGGTCTTCTCGATGAGCTTGGCCTCTAACACGTTCTTCTCATGTTCGATGAGTATGCATCTCTGGTTGGCCCGCTCGAGGGCGATGATGCTCTCTGACAACTTGTTCTCCAATGCAACTCTCTTCTTCTTATCAGTGTCCGAGATGGACGTGTTCATGTTTCTCTCCTCCTCGTACTGCCTTGTGAGGTAGTTGTGTGCAAACTGGAGATCTTGCAATGCAGTCTTGAGCTTGTTGATCTGCTCCTTCGCCTTTTTCTGGTCAGCTGTGGCGGATACGCTCATCGCTCTTGATAGTTCAGTCGATGAGGTATTGACCAACGAGTCGACGCAGTCCTTGGCCCATTGTGTCTTGTCCTCTGGTGCGTCGCCTCTTGGTGTTGGGAGGACGATATTTCTCTGCACCGCCAGGGAGGCGATATAGGACATGAGTTCATCGGCCTGTCTGTCGCTTGCCGTTCTCTGTTGTTGCTGTTTCTCCATCTTCTCCAGATCAGCTGACATGTGTGATCCATCAACGTATGTGAGCCCCAGGGCCAAGAGTGACTGTTCGTGTAACAGTCTCTCCTTCTCTCTGATTTCTCTGTCCATGGCGAACAGTCTCTCCATCAGAGCACCGTTCGAGCTGGCCAGCGTGCCAACGACGTCACTG
Organism: Petasospora rhodanensis; assembly: GCA_030569395.1. Taxonomy (NCBI): domain Eukaryota; kingdom Fungi; phylum Ascomycota; class Saccharomycetes; order Phaffomycetales; family Wickerhamomycetaceae; genus Petasospora; species Petasospora rhodanensis. The sequence continues at coordinate 41,322 of JAJMKQ010000282.1, forward strand.
TCACCGATGGATCTCTCAATGATCTGGGTATTTTGCATCAGCTGTGACTCGATCTCGCGACGCGTCTCTCTCATGTTGGAAACTTGCTTCTGCAGCCCCTGGAGCTCCGTGAGCGTCATCAGTTTCGTGTCTGTGGATACCTGTGACAGAGCATACTCTGCCAACAGGTTCATCTTCAAGAATGAAGCGTCTTTGGCGCTGACACACTCGGATTGGAGATCCGATGAGAGCTGATCCTGACACGTGCCTGTGATCCTTGTTTGGATCTCGAGGTCTCTGGCCTGTGCAAGTGTTGATCTTTGTTTGAAGAAGCGTCCTGAGTTGGAGAAGTCGTCTGTGGATGCTGCTATCGTGACAGAATGCGATGGATCTGGTGATTGGAGCGTATCTGTGAACTGCGGTGAAAGCGATGTTTGAAAGGGCGATTGGGACATAAGCTGGAGCCCCTGTTGAATGACGGTCATTTTGGAGGCAAAGTGGGCGTGTATATGCAAAGATGAGGGTGTGAGAACAACTGTAGTATCTTCAACCCGGTGGAAAGAAGAGCTCAAATGCCTAATAAGCCCACCACAAACAGGTCGTCCTGGTAAATTCACAACAAAAACCCGAGATTTTTCCTCTGCAAACCTAAAACGCGCGTCGCGGCCGCGGCCGTTCGCGAAAAGGCTCAAAGCGGTAACTACCGAAAGCGGAATGGTTACTGCGCCCGCACGCACCCCAAAGTTTGGCACCAAACCGCGATGCAGCCCCTTTGCCACAGTGAGCAAGAAAGCGCTCGACCCCACGCCTGGCCCCTCCATCGCAGAGCACTGACCCACAGAGACCGCACCGAACGACGATGGAGAGCCTCCCAAACGAACTGAAGATCAAAGTGCTGCGCCAGCTGGATCCGCTGGACGTCAAGAACACGCTCCTGGCGGCGCCCTCGCTCCGCTCCCTGTTCAACAGCTTCATCGATAAGCCTGAGGAGAAGGAGCCGCCCTTCTACGACGGCCTCGGTTTCACTCACAACGCATTGGAGTCATACACTGACTTTCACACGACCAATTCTTCCAAGATGAACCTTATTGAGATCACGGCTCCCATCGAACTGAAGTACAAGAAGCTGGAGCGGATCGTTCATTCCGCTCCGTTCAACTTCATCGTGATCTCCCTGAACAAGGGCGAACACAACCGCATGACCCTGTGGAAGTCGCATCGCAAAGTATGGAAGAACCTGTTCCCCCTTGGTCATCGTCGCTATGCTCACGCCATCCAGATCCTTCTCGTGGACCACGGTCAGACTGACAAGGACTTCTCCCTGCCTCACACCAACTTCCCAATCTACGGCAAGCTCAAGGGAGTCAAACTCTACATTCCAGGGTACCTCAATACACCATTGGAGCTTGCAGGACTCAAGCAGTATCCAAAGGCAGATTCGAGGGAGAACGTTGTTGACAGCTCGGAAGACGATGCCAAGGACAAGCCTTACGAAGAGGATGAAGATGATGACGAGTCAAGTGACGATGAAGATGATCAACCACGAAGCATTGGCGTCATTCCATACACTGATGTTGCTTCACACCTGGACTTGGAGAAGGCACCAACTGATGACTTGTATTTGAACTCCTCGAGATACCTCTGGTCCCTGAGAAACAAGAAGGTGGCTGCTAAGGAGTGTGAGTTCCACGGTGCCAAGTACATAGAGAACATCGAGCTCACAGGTGCCACTGACCTGATGCTCTGTTGTTACAATGGTGCTGACAACTTGGACTCAGAGTTTATCTATGACGGTATAACCGCCCCTGAGTTAACAAAGCTCGACCTGAAAGCCTCCGATCCAGAGCTCTTCCCGGTGTTCCAGAACATCAACATGCCCAAGCTGAAAGACGCTAAAATTCGCAGAGGGTACTACATCCCAACGAGAGATCTCCGTGAGTCAGAACTGCAGACCTGCTACACACGCATCTTCAACAGCACCGACAATTCAGACAACTGCGCCGATTACAGTTTCTTGGAGCCGGTTGACACGTTGTGTGTCAGCTTCGCCAACGCACCGCTTCGGGCACCATTGACCTTTGCTAATCTCAAGAAGCTGAATGTGTACGTCAAGGACGATGTCACTGTGAACTGCACCTTCCCTGCAGTGGAGGAGTTCATCCTGATGTACCTCTACGATGGTGAAGAAACCAAATTACTCCCAGTGATCCACACACCAAATCTGAAGATCATGCGGCTCATCATTGACTGGGTTCCAAGTCGGATTGGAAGTGCAGGTCCACTCATCGACAACATCCAGGAGATTGTTGGAACGACGGAGCAAAGACCACATATGACAAGTCTCAGATTTGACTTCCATCGTGTTGAGCTGGCTCAACCAATCGCTCGCGATATCGAGGAGTGTCTCTTTGGGCTTTCCGGGTCCAATCTGGAACACATCTCGATCAAGGGCATCAAGCATCCTCTTATGAGGCTTGGACTGGAGGAGAGGCAGAACGAGATGTGTTTCCCGGAGTTGAAGACCTTCACTATGGACGCTGCCGGTCTTGATGAGTCTTCGACGGTGTCACCAGCCTCAGAAATTCCAGAGGATGACCTCAAGAGCATCTGTTTGAACTTTGCTGCACCAAAGCTTACCTCCATCAGCATCGTCAACTTCTTCTCTCATTACGACACGATTACCATCCGCTCATGTCCATCTCTCGAAACTCTCGACATCAGTGTCTCCTACGTTAGGCACGTCAAGCTCGTCGATGAGCTTCCAAGCCTTCACACACTCAGCATCAGACAAAACACACTTGCCAGTGTCAAGTGCCCGGGTGCCGTTGCCCAGTTCTACGCCTTCTCCTTGCCGAAGGTCACGACGATGTACATCGACTCGGTAGAGGAGGACTACAAGGAGCTGATAGGACAGATCAACGATGATGTGGTCGTGTACTACAGAGGCAAGAAGAAGGAGACTGTGACTACGCCAGAGGATGAGGATGTCGTGATGGAGGACTCGGAGGAGAGCTCGGAGTCGAAGAGTGAGAGCGACGATGCAGATGCTATGGACGTCCAGGTTATTGAGAACTCCGGGTAAAAGAGCTATACAACATACAAAAAGATATCTATAACGCTTAATGAAATTGCCACCTATGCTTTTACGTATGCCTTTTTTTTTATGAGTAACGGTTGTACGAGTCTGACCCCACTGCGAGGTCGCGGGCGTATGCGCACGGAGCAAAAAGCTGACAGGTTTGACACATCCAGCACCAACCCCCTTTCGCTGTCAGGGAAACGCCGAGCTCAATTGCAATGATCGACAAGCTCCCCACTGAGCTTCAACTCCACATTATCCACCTGCTAGACTCGCATTCACCAATCAATGTCTCGTGGACGGCAGTGCACACCTACATCCCCAGATCCCGTGCCCTGTTACCCCTTTCACAAGTTTCCAGAACGTGGAGACTCCTCATCTACGTCGCCACTGAAAAAGGCTATCTCTCTGTGGCATCACCAATTTCCACCTCCAGAGCGTGCTGGGGCTTCCCCACTGCTTCATCACTAAAGGAGTTCAAAGAGAGACAAGACGATATGCTCGATGGGTTCAAGTGCATCGCTGAGCGTGTGAGAGATCTGGAGGTCCACGCTTGTGCAGGTCTGGAGAAGTGCGGCAAGATCTATAGCAACCTGGAGGGTCTTACTGTTGTGGGCTTTCCTGGAGAGCACTTGGAAAAGCCACAGGGGATTCGTGCCCTCGTCAAGAAACTCAAACCCTCAAAACCACCAAGTCCCATCGCACTCCCATTTCACAATCTCAAGTTCCTGGCACTCACACTGACGAGCAAGCCATATGCCATTCCCAACCTCCCTGCACTCCACCGTCTTGATCTCCTGATCCTTGAAGACATGCATCGTCGCTCGCTGTCCAAGCTCGCCAGTGGAAGCCTAAGAGAGTTGAACGTCACCGGTTACGACCTTCGCTATCACCTCTTCACATACAAACCATTCGTCTCGTTCTTGAAGAAGATACGGGGTCTCCACAAGCTTTTCCTCTCCGAGAAGAGTAACACTGATCATGAAACGAAGCGGGGGAAGTACAGCCCCTTCCGGATCTTCAAAGCCTTCGAACGCATGACAGAGTTGTCCCATCAGAGTGTTGATGAGAGTTGCTGTCAGCAACATCATGTTTCCCTTCGCACAAATTCTGGTCAAGTTGCTCGCCAGAGAGAGGAGCCACTCGCTTGCTCGCCTTACCTTACACTGCTCCTCGGATGCAAGCCAGAACTCAAACGTGTTGCCCTTCTTGGAGGTGTGCATGATATTCTACTTCGATATCAAAACTTTGGAGGTTTACTTGGGAGAGCACACTTCGCGTGAGCCAAGACAGCACAAGGCGGGAAATATTCTTCGAGATGAATTCCGTGGTGTGTGGAACATGTACAAACAGTTTGTGGGGGATGAAGAGTTATCTAAGCTGATTGAGGCGAAGAATGTCCGTGTGAGCGTCTCCAGGTTGACCTACTACCCGAAACCCGAGAAGGGAACTGGGAATGGTGAGGTCTGGTACGACCAGACTCAATATTGCACAGAATGGAGCAGACGCTATGAGGACAACTTCAAACTTGGTTAGGCCGATAACGTGAGCGAGTACTTGGGACGTGACGAGGTTCTGCGCATGATAAGCAGAAACAGTGTGGCTATCGACTACCTTGAACAGGCAGTGGACGCCTTGAGAGACCACTCGTGAGTGACTCAGTGGAAAATGACAGACCTTTGATTGTGTGCAATGTTAGTAAATCAACGATACCCTTGATACTCTAGGAGTAGATAGTTTTGAATGGATAGCAGAGTGCAGATCGATCTGGCACTCGCTAAATCCCCAATTAGGCAATTACCGCATTGGGACAGATGACTTGAACTGAAAAGTAGCATAACTAGGGACTTGCGGCCAAATATCATAGACTTCAGGCTCAAACTACAAGTGTTGAAAGTTCTTGAGAACCACTGAGACTGTAAGAAGTGTCAAAATCGCAAATGTTAGTGCCATTAACGTACTCTTTTGGGAGATCTCCAGAACTTAAAGTGGAACCAAGTTTTTTGAACTTTCAAAACTTGCTGAAAACAAATTCTTTTGAAAAATTTGCGAAATTGACCAAAACGAGCTGGCAACTATGTTCTTTGCTTAAATAAGACACTTACTCTGTTAAAGACACTGTCAAATACCTACCCTAAAGAGCACATCAGCTTTATAAAACCACAACACCCGGACACACACCCGGACATTCTCTGAACACCTGGACATCACCCGAAAACGGAAGTTACCCGCGCTCGGTACGGACCACATCGAGCACGGGGGGACCATTTGTGTCTGCCTTGGCCTTTACCAGGGTCCTTGAAAGCAAGTTCTCAGCCGGTAACCAACGCCTTCAAGCCCTCCATGTCACCAGTGCAGATGTCTGAGAAGAGACAACCAACGCGGAGAAGCTGGCCACACGTGCTGTCCACTGCGGCACTTGCACTTGCCCTTCCGGCCCTGCTCGCCTATAACCATTACGGAACACCTGAGATGCCGGGCACAACAACACCGGCGCCACCGCCAGCTCCGCCACAACCAGCTTACACCGTTAGCTACCCAGTGATCAACGTCGAGGAGTACACCCGTCTTGGACTCACTCCGCAGCAGCCGGTGCAGATTATCCCACTGAACGGTAAACACAACCACAAGCCGAAGACACTACATGGCAGATTCCTCCACATCACAGACATCCATCCAGACGAATTCTACGTTGAGGGAGGAGACATCGAAGTTGCCTGCCATCGTGGGAACTTGAAGAAGGGAGGTGCATCAAGGTACGGTGATGCCATGAAGGGTTGCGATTCCCCACTGGCGCTGATGAACGGCACAATGACATGGATTGAGAAGAATCTGAAGGATAAGATTGACTTTGTCATCTGGACTGGTGACAACATCCGCCACGATAACGACAGAAAGATCCCACGTACGGAAATGGAGATCTTGGATATGAACAGGGAAGTGTCGAACATCTTTCACGACCTTTTCCATGGCGGAGACGAGCTTGATCCAAGACACTACGATGTTCCAGTCGTGCCCAGCCTTGGAAACAACGACGTCTACCCACACAACTTGTTCGCCCCGGGGCCAACACTCCAGACGAGAGAGATGTGGACCATCTGGCAGAGCTTTGTCCCACAAGAACAGATGCACATCTTCGAACGTGGGGTCTACTACTTCAACGAGGTGATTCCAAACCAGCTCGCAGTGCTCTCCATCAACACACTCTATCTCTACAAGGCCAACCCACTGGTGGATTCTTGTGACAGAAAGAAGGATCCGGGATACCAGCTCTTGAAGTGGCTCGGAATTACTCTGCAAGAGCTCAGAGAGCGTGGTATGAAAGTCTGGCTGAGTGGGCACGTCCCACCAATTCCAAAGAACTACGACATCTCCTGCTTCAGAAAGTTTGCACTCTGGCAACACGAGTACAGAGACATCATCATCGGCGGTGTTTATGGTCACATGAACGTGGACCACTTCATCCCAGTTGACACACAGAAGGCGTACAAGTCACTACAAGACAGTCTTGCCGCACAGGGGTACGAGATTGACGAGGAGTTTGCACAGATGATCATGGATGAAGAAGACATGTCACTAGAGGAACAGTACCTCAAGATGGGTATTGACGTGAGTGAGCACGATCTGAACGTTGCGATCGCCGCCAATGAGGCTCGTGCCATGGGCGGTGCTCCATCGAACAAGGAGGCCTACATGGACACAGTGAGAGAGACGTACTACGCTGACATCAAGTCTAAGAAGAACTCTGGTGTTTCTTCAGACCGCTATGTCATCACCAACGTCGCTGCCTCCATTGTTCCAACTTTCAACCCGGGTATGAGAGTGTGGGAGTACAACATCACCGGTGTCGAACAGATGTTTGAGTTTGAGAGAAAGCCATGGGCTCAGTTCTTTGCCGAGTTGGAGCAGACGATGAAGGAGGATGACGATGAGGAAGACGACGAAGACTTCTTTGCGGAAAAGAAGAAGAAGAAGAACAAGAAAAAGAAGGAGAAAGCCCCAGATGTCTCCATTCCCGAACCAATGCCAAAGGATACCCCACTTGGACCAGGCTACACCCCACAGACCTTCTCGCCGACGAGGTTCGTCCAATACTACGCTGATTTGGAGTCGATCAACGCCGGGAAGAAGCCAATGGAGTTTGAGGTGGAGTACACGTCCGATGGTGCGCCATACAGTATGTCCGGCCTGCTCGTCGATGATTTTGTTGCATTGGGAAGAAAGCTCGGTGCTCCACTCAAGGGCACGAAGAAGAAAAGCAAACAGGAGAAGTTGAACAACCTTTGGGAGACATTCAAGAAGCACGCATTTGTGAGCAGTGGATACCGTGATGAGGACCAGGATGACGATGAATAGATTCCTACTTGTACTACTACTAAATGAATGAAACGCAACAGAATACATATAGACAGTCTAAACAAAGGTCTAAATCTTGAGATAACCTGCCAGTGGAGTCTTCTTGAGGATGGTGAAGAAGAGTTCCTTCTCCTTGTACACCATGAATCCAACGAGAACCATGGCCAAGACAATGTTACCGAACAACTCTATCACGTTCCTTGTCACCCCGAACAAAACCAAGTCAGCGATGAAGACAATAGCACTTACACCGAGGATGACCTTCATGTTCTGGTCAAAGACAACCAGCTTGAGGACGACGTTATTACGCTTGAAGTAGGCCTTGATGAACTTTTGACAGTAAGCGATTCTCAAAACCATGTTGATCATGTTGGCAGCGATGAGTCCGTGGAGAGAAAGGTGCAGCTTTGCGATGGCGATGTAGGATGTGATCATGAAGACGAACGAAAAGGTGATCATGAAGTAAGTGTAGGTGAGAACTTCCTTACCGGTGGCGGTGGATTGATGGACAGCTTCGAGGATACCGTTGAAGGCGAGAAGAGGGAGATAGAGTGTGTAAAGTGGGATGGTGTCTGCGACATGGTTGGACCAGTTGTTACCAATCAGCTTCTGGATCAAATATCCAGAGTTCAGTGGGCCAAAGATGCCAATGATGATTCCAAGGTAGACGTAGCCGGATATGATTCTCTTGATAATATCCACTGAGAGCTGCATGTTCTTCATTGACTTGGCACTGAGAAGGAGTCGTGTGAGGAAGTTGCGAAGTGATTCTTCGATAGGGGCAAAGACGAGACGAGCAAGGAGTGAGCCGTAGTTGGTGATGAGGGAATAGATACCCTGCTCCTCAATGGAGCACAGGGAGTTGATCACAAGCTTGTCACCTTCAGTGAGGAGATGCTTGAATGCGATGTTGAAGAAGATTCTGTAGAAGTGACTGGTGGCATCTGCATCGAAGAAGTAGTAGGAGGTTTCCGACTTGTAAATTCTTCTTGGGAAGATCTGAAGCTTGCTGGTGGCTGGCGTGGCCTTGATAACTCTCTTAAAGTCCAAGTAGTAAGTCACAAGGAGGACAACAGAGTGGACGAGCTTACCCATGGCGAAGGCGACAATTGGGATGCCATCGATGTCCTCGTTTCTGAACCAAAACACGATCCCAAAGTTCGTGAAGCAACTGAGTGTGATGGCCAACGACTCATAACCTGCCCTTTTGTCGTAGTTAAGGTTGAACTGGTTGAGAACGTAGAATGGCTCGGATAGCAGCTCAACGATGATGGCCACCCAGATGGTCCAGAGAGCCAGCGTGAAAAGATGCATGTGTTTGAAGATGTCAGAGATCTTGCCATACTGCCAGAGCATCAGCACAGATGACAACGGCAAGCCAATCATGAGCGGAATGTACGCCAAGTTGATAATGGACTGGAGAATGGCAAGTCTGGAGCCCTCGAAGAGCTTGCTGTGGTCGTACTTGTTGGTCAGTGACTCCTTCTTCTCTTCCACGTATTGGTCGTCCTCCGAGTCGTGGATTCTCTGTGCGGAGAGTCTGATACCCTCTCGACTGAAGAACAACGACGTATTCATCAGGAACTCCAGGAAGGAGTTGATGCCGAAAGACTTTGGGGAGATGTACACGATCAAGATCTGGTTCAGGATAAACGTGCTGAGCTTGGTAAACACCTGGCCGAAGAGAAGGAACGTCACGCCCTTGGCGGACTTGGACAGGAGCCTGTCTGTGAGTGTGCTTTCCTGGAGACTCGGGACTTTGCTCATTGCTGCTGTCTGCTTTGTGGATGTGTGGAGGGACTTTATGTTTACCGCTGATCAACGCGTGTTGAAGTTGATGTGCTGGGAAGTTTGAGGTCGCGCGGGGAGCTTCGTGGGCGGTGCTGGGGATCTGCGGCGAAAGAAGACGGTGTACCGGCGAGTGGAGGGCGTGGGTGTGGCAGCAGAGGGCACCGGAGACTCCACAGACAGCGACAGAGGAGCAGATCCACACAGAGAATGTCCAAGGCTCTCACACTCCCAAATCAGCCGTGGGCATCGCGAGTCCCGGGGGTCACGTGTATATCAGGCTTTGTCCACGTGACCGGCTAAATTCGCTGCGGCTTTCCTTCCGGGCCTCCCGCCTGCCGCCGAACGCGCCCACAGGGAACGTCTCTCTCGGACGCGTTATTTCGGAGGGCCAAAGATCAGACAAAGGAGGCGGCTCACCATTGCCACTCGAACCCGTTTTGCAACTGCGCCAGAACCGATTTTGCACTGATTGACGAGTATCCAACCGATCACCAGCCCAACACTCGCTACCACACACCACCACACACCCTCGTATCCTCCCATTCAGATCTGGAACTTCTGTCCCCCGTTTGAGCTGAGCATTCTCTCGGCTGTTTGAACCCCTTACAGGCCTACCTATCAAAGATCCCAACCCTTCTGGAAACCCCAGTCTCTCCAAATCGTTCACACTATCGGATCTCATCTCGCACAGCAGACCATGGAGTTCCACGCTGACAAGGCCTTCTTCAAGTCTGACACGGTCGACCCGTTCACAAACCTCCCCATCTACGTGTTCGACTCGAACTTCTTGCCAAACTTCACACAGACCAACTTCGACAGAAAAACCGTGGACTCCCTCCTGGTAAAGGCATTCAAGAAGATCATCAGACGAATTCCACAGGAGGCATACGCCCTCGTATGCTTCACCTCCGGCTTCAAGAACTTCAACAACACGAACAACACCTGGGTCACCGCTCTCAAATGCTTCCAGCTCCTTCCAGAAGATCTGAAGAGTAATATGCAAAAGGCCTATATGGTCCACGAGTCTTGGCTAGTCAGATCTTTCTCATCGCTCGTCACAAACGTTCTCCATATCAAACTCTTCAAAAACAACCCACAAGCTCCACAACAGCCGAATGACCAACGACTCGTCTATTGCAGAGATCTCACAGAGCTTTCGAAGTTTGTCGACATCACCAAGCTCAGAATCGGCCTCGATGTCTACCTCTATGACCTGCAATTCACAGAGAAGCTCATCATTCCATACACAGTCAAGCCAAAGTCTGGAGACTATCAGGATTACATCGATCTTATCAACGAGAGAATGAACTCCAGGCTTCTCACAGAGGGACCGAAGCATGAGCTGGTGTTCACAAAACCAGGAAACCAGAAGAAGTTGTGGATTCTCCTTGATGCCATTGAGAGAGGGAACTACTTGGACATGTCTCAGTGGGATATCTACGTTATGGGCTCGCTGTACCTCCACTTCCTACGGAAGAACCCAGAACCACTCATACCTATCGACCTGATCGAACTGCCAATCAAAGATGACTTCGACTACACATTGGGCATGTTCAGCAAAATTGTTCGCCAACATGACAGCCTCGACAAGCTCTCCAAGATCTTCGAGATTCTCATCAACATGCTCGAACATGAAACAGACACGAGGCATTCCTCCAAATCACTCTCCAAGGCGCTCACACCGGCCTTGTGCCAGGAGAAGGTGTCCATCAAGACTAATGACAGACTTTTGGTGGGCCAAAGATACATCAAGAACCTCATTGAGCACTGGGATGGTATCATGAGGGCTATGACCGTTGGACTGGAGCCACAGAGAGACACCATCCGCCACCGCCGTCGTCCACCAGTCCCACCAGAGCCACGCAAGGTTTCCTTTGGTGATGCCATGACTACTTCATCAAAGCCAAAGAAGAAAGTCCAGATGAACTTGCCAAAGAAGTCTGATTTCGCTACAGACATTACAGACATGGAACAACTTCCACCACCACCACCCGTCGCTACGAAGAAGGCCTCAATCCTCTCTCTGGGAAGCGTATCATCTACAGACTCCAACGACTCGCTCCTTGATGGCTTGAAGATGGTCCGCAAGTCTGATTCCATGGACTCGTTGGTTGAGGAGATGGATGGTGTCAGTGTCGACGACAAGGAGAAGAGCGGTGCTCGGATTCTCTCAGACGTGTCATCGAAGTTGAACAAACAGAAACAGGAGTCGCCTACGTCGACATCTATTCGCAAGCAGAAACGCAACAGTGTGCTTCTAAAGTTCGCTGACGGATACTCGTCCATCGAGGGTCAGAAGAAGGTGACCAAATTGGCTAAGCTCTACGAGGAGCGCCTGATGGGCATCCAGCTGATCAACGAGATCGAGAACAAGAAACAATAATCACTCATTTATATATATACTTGGGCGCTGCCCACTAAAACGGATTGCATACAGAGACAGAGCCGCCGTAGACCGTGCCGCCAGTTGGCCAGTGACAGACGCGTCGCCCAATGTTTTGGCCCCTACGCGACAGGCGGCGAGAAAAGGCACCGCGTCGGCTTTTCGCGTAAAGAACGATATCAAATTCCCCACTTGTGCCCACGTCTCACCCAGTGTGTGGCTCGAAATCTTATCCGACATTCCACACACGGCGGTAGGCCCAGGACGCGAGCACCCGCAACTCCCAGACACAGGCTCTCATCCAACCTTGTTTCAAAGCGGACCGCCCGCGCAATTGTGACACACGCCGCCGCTGATCATCACCGCTTCTTTGCTACCCAATCCATTCCCTTTGCTCTGATCAGTGATGACCACAGACTCCACCCTGGTCGATGAGTTCCCCGGGAGCTTCACCACCCCGTTGCTCTACCACCCGAGCCAGCTGGACAAGGATATGTCTCCAACCCAACCTCTCAACGTCAAACCGAGTACAGAATCGATGGGCCCGGCACGCCAACAGCAGCTCCACTCAGCGCCATCCGTGCAGTCCCTTCTTTCACAACAGACCACCACCACCACCACAAACGCGTCTTTTGTGACGGCAGATGAGGGCGACGATGAGGCCAGTCCCATCCACAACGGTACTCGCGACAGAGCCTACAAACAGCGCTCGGATGACACCATCAGAGACGAATCGGGTGATTCTCAAGACGAGGACACCACCGTCGCAGGACTCGGGATCCACAGACTCTCCATCAGAGATGACGACTTCACCGTGGACAGGCTTAAGGCTAGAAGATCTACCATCGACACGGACAAGGACGACAACAAGTACAATGATGAACCCACGCCCATTGTCCAACAGAACGGCTTCGCTAGACGCGATTCTTTCCAGCCTTCCAAACCAACAATACCAGACGACACAAGCTTTGACGAGGACGACGACGATGCCACACCAAAGCTGAATCCAGGAAGCTTCACGCCAAGACACCAGAACGTGAGCTACAATGTGACACCGGTGCTCGAGCCAGAGAACACAATGTCTCCACCACAGAGTCGGTACTACGGCAACAACGATGACTTCAGTCCCGTGGGCATCCAGCAGGCCGATATTGTCCAAGTCTCACCTGTAAAGAGCTCACCGAAGAAGAAGAACTACCGTTCTGGCAGTGTCCATTCGAGGTCAAGGTCCAGGTCCAAGTCAATCAACACCAACGACACGTCACTCCCAGATATCAACGACACCTCCTACTCAAACGAAAACGACACCTCCTACTCTCAGATGAACGACACAACGTACTCTCAAGAGTCTGGATACCTTAAATCTGTCAAACAGGACCGCCACAACACAGTCGACATGCTGGCTGGCTCATCCGAGAAGTCAGAGAGCACACCAGAAGAGGACGAACTGACATCACTGTTCCTCTACGCTCTTCATTCGTTTGATGCCACATCACTGGAGCAGTCCAACGACTCATCCATCTGTCTGTCGTTTGACAAGGGTGATGTTGTCTACGTGCACACAGTTGACACCAGCGGATGGAGTGAAGTGACCGTCATCAAGACTTTCAAGAGAGGATGGGTGCCAATCAACTTCTTCACCGAGCTCATCAAGGAGGACAAGACTATTCCACTTTCGAAGTCACGTATTCCGCTCAAGATGCTTCTCATCTCTGCTGCGAAGTTTCTCAGCAATCCGCTTGACAACCCAGTCAATGGAGACGCTTGCTTCTCGATTCATCACATCAACGACATCAGAGATGGTGTACGGTATCTCTTGGAGTACACTGACTGTCTCTCCAGATCCACAAGAATTGTGAAGAAGAAGCCAATCATCAGAAGAATGAGAAAGAGCTTGCTTGCAGACTGGTACTCGCTCATGATTAAGGCAGACTCGTACAAGCACTCAAAGAGCCTGGTGCACTTGGAGACCCTACAGCTGATGGTGTTGCAAGTCGTCAAGAAGGGTGTCGTGTTCCTCGATATATGGGGTATTGAATCTGAGCTGTTGAAGAAGGAAGAAGCCGAGAGAAGGGCCAAGGAGACTGTGAAGGCCAAGACAGAGCTTGTGACACTTGCACAACCGCCAATGGCCAAGGAGAGACTTACAGAGATCCACAACTTGCTGTTCACATACATTGGACTTCTCCTTGGGAGATTGGACATGGTTGAACACAACCCAACGGGCTGTCAGGTGCTGGAGAGCGTGACCCATCAGATGATCTTGTTGCTCAGAGAGATTCTGTTTATCAGCAAATCCTGTGTACAGATCTTGAACACAAGGAACAGAAAGGTGGAGAACAAGTTTGACGACAACCTCGACACTCTCTTGTCACTGGTGTCTGAACTTGTATCAAGTGTGAAGAACTTTGTCACCAAGACTATCACTGAGGACTTCCACACCAGTGAGGTGAAAGTGAAGGACGGCCTCTACTACTACACACCAGAAGGCGACGACCTCGTGGGCGTTGTGTCGAGAATGACCAGGTCCATTTCGCTCTCAGTTGACAATTGTTACAAGTATTTGACGCTGATTGGCGACTTCAGACTCAGTGACGAGAAGGCATACCCAGACTTCCAGGCCGTGAGAATCACACCAGAACAGTTCATCCAGACTTGTTCCGTCGGTATGATCAAGAAGCTTGACAACAAGAACTTGGAGGAGTTGAGAACACAGAAGAGAAACAACATCAAGAGACTTTCGAGATTTTCCATGGTGAGATCAGGGTACAGTCGTGACATCTCGTTGACTCCTTCCGGTTCCAACTTGTTGCAGGAGTTCCTCCCAGATTCCAAGTCGTTCATCAGAAACTCGGTCTTCCAGCCATACCTCAATGAGTCCAACGACGAGTTCGAGATCTCCTACGATGCCAAATCCGAGGTGACGAGGGATACAGAAGGTAACATCACTGGTGCTTCCTTCCGAGCCTTGGTGTACATGCTGACTGATGAGTTGCACAAGCCAGATCAGTTCTTTGTCAACACATTCTTCCTGACGTTCAAGGTGTATGGCTCTGGCGATGACTTGATTGAGGAGTTAATTGCTCGCTTCAACTTGGCCAACAAGTTTGACTCCAACGATGACTACGACGAGACTGGTGAGTACTCATCCTACGAGTCAAGACTGAAGAACAGAAGAAGAATGATCTGCCGTATGTTCCAGCTTTGGCTCCAAAGTTACTGGGACTACCAGCACGACTACAACTTACTTCCAACACTGATCAACTTCTTCAACGAGGGCATCTCTCAGTTCTTGCCTATCGAGTCCAAGAAGCTCATCGAACTTTGCTCGAAGCTCACAGTGGTAACCCCAACCAAGATCAAGCAGGCACCTTCCATGAAGAAAGCTACTCCAATTTTTGGGAAATCCAGCTCACAGAACTTTGATAACACCGGAATGCAACTTGTGAGCAGAAGCTTCTCCACAAGGAAGCTTTCCACCATCTCACATTCCAGTTCTATCAACTCCTTTGCTTCGCTGAACCTCAACTTGGACGACGAGGAGCACATCTTTGAGGAGTATGAGCTTGCCAAGATGAACGCTGGATCGAGAAACTCAATGCTTCTTCCACTTCCAGGTCTCAACTTCAACAGCAGCACGTTGCTCAGCAAGACTCAGATTGGTGAGATTGAACAGTTGGTGATGAAGTACAGAAGCTGGCTTGGAACCAAGAACAGGCTACACGACCAGTACGCTCGCTACTACCCAATTGACATCTATGCCATGCTCACTAAGTGGTCGGAAGTTTCAGAGTCGGTCTTTGCCAGTCCTCCAAAATCCGAGCTGAACTTGTGTGAATTGAACTCCTTTGAGGTTGCTAAGCAGTTGACCATTATCGAGTCCAAGATCTTCCTCTCTATCAAGTCAGATGAGTTGTTGAACCAGAACTTCCAGAAGAGACCAGCACAGTCGCCAAACATTTCTCGTTCTCTACTCTTCACGAACTTGTTAAGTGAATACGTGTTTGATTCGATCTTGGAGAAGGACTTGCCAATGAAGAAGCGTACGATGAGAATCAAGGCCTGGTTGAACGTTGCGTTGTCCTGCTACTACTTGAAGAACTTCAACTCTCTTGCTGCCATTGTGATCAGCTTGCAGAACCACATTCTGTCACGTGTTGAAGAGCTTTGGACAGTGTTGCCTGAGAAGTACTCGAACTTGTTCCGTGACTTGAAGAAGATCATCCACCCATCCAACAATTACAAGGGCTATCGCTACAAGTTGTCCAAGATCATGAAGGAAGGCGATGGCAAATCTCCAGTGCCAATTGTGCCATACGTGACATTGTTCCTCCAGGACTTGACATTCATCAACGAAGGCAATAAGGACTTCAGAAACTCCAAGTCGTTCCTCAGATCCCAGATTGTGAACTTTGACAAGTTTATGAAGATTGCCAGAGTGGTCGCCAATGTGGAGTATTTGCAGGTGGGTTACGACGAGACTTTGAAGAAACGCAGAAACTCCATCTTCAGTTTCGGGTCTGCGGCATCTCTGGATGAGAACTTGACCCCAATTTTGCCATTGCAGGAGTTCGTCTTGTTGGAGTTCCTCCGGGTGCACCAGATGACTTTGAGAGATGATGACCGGTACTGGAACTTGAGTAAGTTGCTGAAGGCTTAATGTTTTGTATGGACTCTTACACTTAATGACTCTTTACCATGTCAATCTTGAACTAGTATCATACCTTCCACCCTTAGAAGAAAGCACCTGAAGTACTGTGGGTCGTTTGAAGCCAGCGGCCCGGCCTCCGGGCCGGAATCCTGGTGTCCGGGTGTTTACGGTTATGAGCTCCGGCGGCCGCGACAGGCCAGGCTCCGGAGCGGAATTGATGACTTCCCTTGGCCGCTCACCGGCCCGGAACCGGCGGTGAGTAATCCGCCGCCTTCGATTGGGACGAAAATTTGGCATCAAAACTTTTCGTTTTTTCAGACTCTCTTCAACACATTCACCAGTTGACGCTTGATCAGTCCCCCAAGAACGACACACTCTAGCAAATGCTGGCTTCCAGAAGACTTCAGACCGTTGTGCGGAGCGTAAGTTGACCCTGTTTCAGATAGATGAGGGCGATGAGCTCCAAGATCCATCTTCCGTTACAGAAACTAACACGAAACCCCACAGAACATAAGGACACTCGCGTCTTCAGCGGGCCTCACCACAAATATCCCACCAGAGTACCAGTCCCGTGTACCACCATACCCAAAGCTCATCGAGAAGCTCACAAGAGTCAAGAAAGTCCTCAATGACACTCCCCTCACACTAGCAGAGAAGATCCTTTACTCACATCTCGTTAACCCAGAGGAGTCCCTGGCTGCAGGTGACGTGACCAAGATCAGAGGTATCGAATACTTGAAGCTCAATCCAGATCGTGTGGCGATGCAGGATGCTTCTGCTCAGATGGCTCTTCTTCAGTTCATGACCTGTGGTCTTCCATCTACGGCTGTTCCAGGTTCTATCCACTGTGACCACTTGATTGTGGGTAAGGACGGCGAGAAGCAGGATTTGAAGTCTTCTATTGCCACGAACAAGGAGGTGTTCGACTTCCTCCAGTCCTGTGGTGAGAAGTATGGTATCCAGTTCTGGGGTCCAGGTTCTGGTATCATCCACCAGATTGTGCTTGAGAACTTCTCTGCTCCAGGTCTTATGATGTTGGGTACTGATTCGCACACACCAAACGCTGGTGGTCTTGGTGCCATCGCCATCGGTGTCGGTGGTGCTGATGCCGTCGACGCCCTCACGGGCACCCCATGGGAGTTGAAGGCTCCAAAGATTCTCGGTGTCAAGCTCACAGGAAGAATGAACGGCTGGACTTCTCCAAAGGATATCATCACACATCTTGCTGGTATCCTCACAGTCAGAGGTGGTACCAACCACATTGTTGAGTACTTCGGTGAAGGTGTTCAGTATCTCTCCTGTACAGGTATGGCCACCATCTGTAACATGGGTGCTGAAATCGGTGCTACAACTTCCACTTTCCCATACCAGCCAGCCCACAAACGTTACTTGGAATCCACACACAGAGCTCCACTGGCTGAGGCTGCTGATGAGGTCAACGCCAAGTACGGCTTCCTCAGAGCCGACCCAGGTGCCGAGTACGACAAGGTGATCGAGATCGACTTGAATACACTCGAGCCACACATTAACGGTCCATTCACTCCAGATCTCTCCACACCAGTGGGCCAGTTCGGTAAGAAAACAGATGAGGAGAAGTGGCCACAGAAAGTCAGCGCCGGTCTGATCGGTTCCTGTACCAACTCGTCCTATCAGGATATGTCCAGAGCAGTGTCCCTTGTCAAGCAGGCCGCCGACGCTGGTTTGAAGCCAAAGATCCCATTCTTCGTTACCCCAGGCTCTGAACAGATTAGAGCCACTATTGAGAGAGATGGTTTGATTGACACTTTCACAGAAAACGGTGCCATTGTGCTCGCCAATGCGTGCGGTCCATGTATCGGCCAGTGGGACCGTGTGGACATTGACAAGAAGTCCACTGAGACCAACGCCATCTTCACGTCTTTCAACAGAAACTTCAGAGCTAGAAATGACGGTAACAGAAACACCATGAACTTCTTGACATCTCCAGAGCTCGTCACCGCCATGATCTACTCTGGTGACATGCACTTCAACCCATTGACGGACTCCATCAAGACTGAAGAC
Organism: Petasospora rhodanensis; assembly: GCA_030569395.1. Lineage (NCBI taxonomy): Eukaryota > Fungi > Ascomycota > Saccharomycetes > Phaffomycetales > Wickerhamomycetaceae > Petasospora > Petasospora rhodanensis. The sequence continues at coordinate 59,601 of JAJMKQ010000282.1, forward strand.
GGCAAGGAGTTCAAGTTCCAGCCACCAGCCGGCCCAGATCTTCCTGGCGAGGGTTTCATCAAGGGAAGACTCGAGTTCTACCCACCAGTGGACCCAAAGCCAAACCCTGATGTCGAGATCAACGTTCCATCCGATTCTGAGCGTTTGCAGTTGCTCGAGCCATGGACTCCATGGGATGGTAACGAGTTGAAGACCACGATCTTGATGAAGGTGGAAGGTAAGTGTACTACTGATCACATCTCTGCCGCCGGTGTGTGGCTGAAGTACAAGGGTCACTTGGAGAACATCGCCTACAACACTTTGATTGGTGCTCAGAACAAGGAGACCGGTGAGGTCAACAAGGCCTACGACTTTGATGGTACTGGGTACTCCATCCCAGGTCTCATGGCTAAGTGGAAGGAGGACGGCCGTCCATGGAACGTTGTCGCTGAGCACAACTATGGTGAGGGTTCTGCCAGAGAGCACGCTGCCCTTCAGCCAAGATTCCTTGGTGGCCAGATGATCCTTGTCAAGTCCTTCGCTCGTATCCACGAGACCAACTTGAAGAAGCAGGGTCTGTTACCACTCACTTTCGCCGATGAGGCGGACTACGACAAGCTTGACGCTCTCGATGTCCTTGAGACGTTGAACTTGAGAGAGATGATTGAGAAGAACGGTGACAACGGTGGTATCATCAAGCTCAAGGTGCACAAGAAGAACGGTGAGACCTTTGTGATTGATGCCAAGCACACCATGTCCAAGGACCAGGTCGATTTCTTCAAGGCCGGGTCTGCCATCAACCACATTGGTAACGTGCGCCGTGCCGAGGCTGCTGCTCGTGGCGAGGCTCTGTGAGTCCACCACCGGTGTTTTCGTCATTTTGTTTT